>APFE030590418.1:65218-105233 GCA_000404065.3 Pinus taeda
TTGATCCCCTCACTGGTTCGGACATGAGCTCGTGCTTCTCCTTTAAGAGGAGCTTTCCCAGAATATAAATGTAACAGCTGGATTTATTCTATCACAAGATAAGCTATTTGTTTGGTTTAATAGTCTTGGAGAGTTAATTACTCACCTACTCCAAGACACTAGCCTGATCTATGTTGGTGCTTCAGAGCCCTAGAAAAATAAAAAATTCTAAGTTAATTTTACTTTAAGCGTTGATTTTAATGGCTGTTCTTTAAGACAAAGGTGATGGAGATGAAACTTGGTGGTGTATAGACTCGACTCCAATTCTCTAAAAGATGCACCTAAGATGATTTGATAATTTTCTCTTTTCAATGAATGTTCTAATTAAGAGAGTCGAGAGAATGCAATCTTTTCAATAAAAACAACTTTCTCAAAAGACAATCAAAGAAACAATTCTCTTTATCTTTCAAAGCACACAAAACATGACTGCTCTTTACTTCACGAAAAAATTCCTTTCTCTTTCAAAGACATCAAATGCTACTCTAAAGCAAACGTCACAAAGGAGATCGTTGACATTTTCCTATTTAATAAAAGCATGTAAAACTAATCTAATCAAAGCAATTTCAAGATCTATGAAAATCTATAAAAATCACTCAAAAGCAAATCAAAGGAAATATACTTAACCTTTCATTTAACAAATTAATCTAAGAAGCAAAAGCTTACTAGGATGATTCCGGGATGTTTTACTTGGCAATGATTAATCCAAGGACTAGTTTATGCAGAATCACAAACTAATCAAAACAAAAACTCAATCTCTTTTTGTTTTTTTTTTTAAATGAAATTCACAACTTTAAATGAACAAGTTATATTGAAATTTTGCAAAGAGGCAACACAAAGGTAGGTCGCTCACGAGGGTAGATTTTGCGACTGGTCCGACTCCTAAGAAGACTGACAAAACCAGAGATATCTAAGGCTTTGCGACTTTTAAACCCAAAGTCACTACAGGACCAATATAAAAACCAAACCCTAAGGCTAAAATCTCAAGGAATTTCACTAAAACTTTCGACACTAATGGAAAAAGTATAGGTGAAGATTTTTGACAGTCAACCAGTGGATCTGGGCAGTAAAGGCTAAGGAAAACAAAATTCAAAAGGAAAAAGTGATAAAAAGGGAAATTTTCTTAATTTTGACAGGGTACGCAGGCAGCTTGTTTAACCAGGTGCGTGCACGCTCTGTGTACACAGATACAGTGCATACAAGTACGCACTGTGTCTAACTCAGAGGGTGCGTACTACTGTAAAACAAAAAAAACCTAAGTTCTAAATCGACCCTAAGCTAAGCCACCCAAAAACACAGTCAAGCAACCAAAAAGCAAAAGAAACAAGACTCTTTTCAGATCAAAGTAATGCTCAAAGGAAAAATCAATCACATCAATGGATTCCCCAGCGGAGTCGCCAATTTGTCATGCGGAAAGAGTTATGTTTGCAGACAAACCTAACCTCCCTAGGAGTCTAAGACTCTCTAGTGACAAACAAACCAAACAAGAGCAATCCTTCTCTAAACATACATTATTCTATGAGAAACCAAGTGTTTTCCGATCTTACCTTAGGTCCAACGCTTGTTGTAGCAGTCCAGCCTTGCTGATCCAGATGAGCTCCTCCTTCACTTTAAGGCCTGCATACACTAACAAAGCAAACGATTACATAACACCTGAATATTCCATAAAACAAAGCATATTCATCACATAGACCAAGGAGTACATGAAATAATTCATTAACAACAAATCATTGAGAAGAATGGACTTATTTGTATTAAGGAAACAAAAAAGGAACCATTACAACCTGAGCCTTGGTGTTGTGCAAGCTCCTCCCAGGGTCCAGCAAGAGATTTCCTCTACTTTGACAAGCTCACCCACTCCCACTATGGCAACAAGGAAGGATAGTGATCTTTCCTCACAAGTCAACAATGGAAGTCCTAATTCCAGCAGCATTTACCCTTTAGGATGTTCAGCTTTCAACCTCCCCTCCTTTGGCCCAATGCCTATTTATAGTGTTCTAGAGGAGTTATTCAGTTCCAACATCAATGGGATACTCCCTCTTTTGGATGGGGTAGCTCCTCTCTTGATGGGATAAGTTCCTCTATCATAGGGATGCATGAACCATCTGGAGGCGCTCAATACACGTCAAGCACTCTTCTAGAAGGCTCTAGAAGTGACCACAAGTAACTTTTTAAAGATGAAACTTGCGCCTTTTGATCTTTACAGGGGTACGCACCCTAGCTTTAGTTTACAGAGCGTATTAGTACGCAGGTCTAGTGTATATGGAGTGCGTACACGCAGGAAAGGTAGAGAGAACCTGCGTACCCAGAGATAAACATGTTTTTAAGTGACTTTTTCTCTTTTTGAGGTTTGACATGAAGAGCAGAGGTATGAGGCTTGACAAGGAGGATAATATGACTATTGATGGAGCCATATTAACTGCAGATAGTCATGGTGACAAATTTGAGTGTAACACATACCAAAAGGAGAAAACATCATCATGCTTGAAGATATGGAAGAAGAAGGAAGTTCAGTCAGAAAGATGTGGCACTGCACATTATACTCAAGCACAACACAACACAGACATAACAGACTCAGGGGGAGCTGAAAGTGTAAAACTTCAGTTTCCTAAATCTAATACACAAGTTTCATAAAGGGAAGTCACATACATACGCGATTTAGACATTGCACAGTTGCGTATATGTCAGTCTGAGGAAAAGCAGTGGGGATAGGCTCAGAAAAAGGGTCTGATATGATTCAGTCAATTATTTGTTGTGTTTGATAATGGTTACAATCTGCTGATGATGTGTGGAAATGCCTTGACACTTGTAAGATGTTTTAAAGTGTTTTTGATCCTAACTTGATGATGATGATGTCTTGATACTTTTTAGATGCATGACCAGATCTGACAAGGGGGAGAATGTGCTTTTAATAATAATGCATTGTTGGAATTATGGTTAGTAGCCCTTGGTGATGATACTTGTATGGCTAAAATACATCTTGCTATGGTTATGAGTTGTCCATGAAAAAACCTCATATGGTTCTTGGGATTACATAATTGATGTTCAGATCAGATTTTTGGTTGATTCTCTGATGATGCATATATGGTGCTTACATGGTAGTCTTCATAAGGATAAGGATAAGTACAAAGCTTGAATACACATCTTCTTTACTTGATGATGAGTCACCCATATGCTACTGTCGTCATATGCAGAAAGATCATATAATACAGTTATGATGCAGGTTTCCTATAGTTCTTGGCACTCATGTGGATGAGGATTGTTGCTGTTGATGATATCAAGAAGTCTTGACAAATGATCTTGAGCTCAAGATACATAGTGCTATATACATTATGCTGGATACACGGATGATTACTCAAAGTTGCATTGTTGGAGACATGATGATGATGAGTTCTTACCTATATGATGATAGGTTGATACTTACATATGTTGATTGATGCAGACGTTCCCAAATGATGACACTTGGATCATGCAGATCTCTATGTTGAAGAGATGGTTATGGTGTTTTTCAGATATGATATAATGTGAATGATTCTATATATGCAGAATTCTGTTCAAAAGGATGAATTGATATCTATATGCAGACATACCTTATTATAGGACATTTACAGGTTACTGATCTAGAAGTGGTTGTACATGAGTTTCATAAGGAGGATCCGTGTATATATGCTTGTTTCTATGGCTACAATCACATATATATTGATTTGAAGGAAATTAGTGGGCCAAACTCAGGATGAGAAGAGTTTGATATGGGCCTGACAAAGAGCATTTGGCACAGATGGAACAGGTGCAGAGGGAGAACATGGTTGTTGGTCTCGATACTGCTGATGATAGTTGCTGATGATTATCATACTCTTGATATTTGGTCTCTATGTCATATATTTCTTTTATTATCAAGGTCATGTAATGGCCTATGTTGGTTTCCCCACTATGCCTGGGATGAACGATGTTATGCTCTTGTATTATCATGTGTAAACGTTTGGTATATCCCCACTTGGTTGGGAGATGAATGTATGTATGTATGAGTCTTTGATGATAGGAAGGTCACTTATGATGTATAGAGTCATGTTTTCCTTGTAGAATATCTTTTTGTAGACCTTGCTTACAGTCATGGGGAGCATGAATAGCTTTCTTCAACATAGTAGAGATTTCAGCATGTACTCAGAGGGAGCATGGATAGATTGGTACACCTTGGCATATACAAAGGGGGAGCTCATGCAGAGATTTCAGCAGATACTCAGGGGGAGTATGGACAGCGGAATGTTTGTCAAGAAAAGAGAATATCTTGGTCCGCCCTTTGCCCTTGATGTCAAAGGGGGAGAGTGATTTGGTGTTGTTGCCATCAAGTCCAAAGGGGGAGATTGTTGGCATTATGATGCATGTGTTGTACTTGATGGCAACCCACTCATAGAAGAACAACTCACTTATATATAACTAGATGAATCTACAGAAGAGATATTAGATATGACAGAATATATGGGATGTAGGACAGCTCAAAGGAATCAGATGACAGTTCTCAGTATGACAAGTTAGCTTTGCCATCAAGTCCAAAGGGGGAGATTGTTGGCATTATGATACAAGTGTTGTCCTTGATGGCAAGATGACAGATTATAGTGCAGCAGGTCAATAGAAGGAATTGATGATCAGACTACAAAGAATGAAGAAAGATGAGTATATATGCAGGTTCACTATATACCAAGTCGCGTACATAGGCAGGTTATACGCAGGTTCACTATGTACCAAGTCGCGTATATACGCAGGTTCTCTATATACCAAATAGGGTATACACATAGGTTATAAATGCAAGTTCTCTAAATACAAGGACGCGTATACACACAGGATTGCTGATCAAAGGTCGTATATGCATATGCATGCACTTTCATGCACGAAAAAGTGCTACATGTGCGAAAGCTTATTTTTGGGTCCGTGGTATTTAGACCTATGGTTTTGGTCCTTCGTATTGTGTCCGAAGTGTTGAACCCAGGTATTGGGTTCTTAGTATTGGTTCTCAATTGTTTTGGACCATGGTATTGAGTAAGGCCTAAGATTATAAGAGGAGAAGAAGATCATTAAGCAAGTGTATGGAGAAAGTCTTGAATATCTGATGAAGTATGAGATCCAATATCTAGGTTATGGGTTCATGATGCTTTTCTTGATCTAAGCTAAGGAGGAATATCAATGGTTGATGGAGAATAATATCTAAGGATAGATCGGGATCTAAACGGCTTGGAATGAATCACCTCTATACAGTTTGATCTTGTTTAGTATAGATCTGTATACTGATGCATGTAATGTTCTGAACTAGGTATAACTTAAGTTTGAAATAGCTGCAACTCATGATTGAATATTTATAGATCCTTACATAGGTTGGCCTTGGTGAAATTGTGTATGTACGTGGGTTTGATTCATCATAGTAGCGTATACATTATGATATATGATATTTGAACTTGCAGTAGGATCTAGTTATTGTTGTAGAGTTCAGTTGTTTGTTCTGTTTTTTGGTGACTATGTGATTGACAAAGTTTCAGTGATTCAGTATTGAGTGATTTAAAGATTGATGATGCTAATGTTGGTTGATTATGTGCTTAAATAATATTGATGGGTCCAGTATGAAAATTGGATGAATTGTGGCCTTCAGATTATGATGTTGTGTTCCATGAGTATCTAGTCTGAAAATTTATGAAACATGGTACCTGGAGGAAGAAAGAGAAGGTTGTAGCTTTCTGTAGGTTAGCACCTACGTACTATTACATCAGCTAGTACAAGAGCAAAGGGGCTAGTATCTCCCTTCCAATAGTAGCTGGAAAACGAATAAAGGTTGGAGCATTTCAGTAGGCCGGCACCTACGTACTAGTAAATGGATTGGCTAGTACAAGAGCTAAGGGGGTTGTAGCTCCCTTCTAATAGAGTTTGGAGAACGAAAGAAGGTTGTAGCATCTGCAAGTAGACGCCTGTGTACTGGTATAAGACTGCACCAGTACAGAAATGTTGTAAAATGAAGTTTCTTAAAGGAAGATAGATAGGACTTGCAGCAGGTGGTTTTCACCCACATTGGGTTTCCACCTTATATGATGGTGTTCATGTGTGCTTCTTGTGTGTGATGATCTGTTCTATTTTACTGCACTTGCTTACTGTTCATAGGGTTATTGAAGTTCTGATGCACTAACTAAAGATCAACATTTAATGGATTAATTGAATCATAATTATTCTAAATATACGCTAGTTGCATTAGACACAATTGTGTATACACGCAGGTTAACTTAACTGAAGTAGCATATATGAATCTTAATATGGAAATGAAAAAGTTTTATTGATTTCATAATACTGATTCAACCCCCCCCCCCCCCTCTCAGTATTATTTCCAACATCATAGACTTTCATGGAGGTTTGAAGGCTATTTTAATAGAGTTGTAGCAACGTTCCCTAATATTTTATCAATCTGCGTGAAGGCAAATCCAAGGCACTGAAAGACATCACACTAGTCTGTGGATGAAGAAAATTGCTTCTTGCATCCCCCCATACTGCTTTGGGTGAGATTGCGACCTACGCTATGCGGGTTGTTGCTAAAAGGGCCAGTAGTGTATGGTTTTGTTTGTTGGTGCAACTAACTCTGAACCCAGGTCAGGACTCCCTAAGCCAACAATCTCTGATCTATGGCTTGGGTCACTCTTGTTGTTAATGATTAGGCTTCAAGCCTTCTATACATATTTATGTATTTATTTATATGAAGCGTTCTATAATGTATTGTTGAGTTCTATAATGTTTTTTTTTTAATTTTTAAAAAATTGTCTATATGGTGTATGATTTCCTAAGGTAATGTGAGTAGAATAGTATGGTTGGATTATAGTAGGTGCTTGATTGTTATGAGTTAAGGTTGGTTTCGGGATGTGGTTCCCTTGCTGCCTCATTCTACCCCCTCACAGTTCGTCATGCCACACCTTGGGTGAGACTTCTTTCCCTCACTGGATAACATGAAAATGTCATCATTGTTCTAGACTACAACAGAGCTTTATTGGCCCCTTGTGCCTGAAACCAGGGTCTCTTCCCTGTTGCAATTTTCATGCCAATAAATGGTTCCATCGCTGGGACCTGAAATCACAAAAGGGGGTTCGGAATATGGTATCAAGGATTTTTAAGAAGGAGATATGGAACTGATGGGATGACCAAGTAGATCGGTTTGTATCCCAGTAGGTTGTACTACGCAACTGAGTTGTTGCTAAGGTGAACAAAGAAATTCTATATTCAAAAGCTACACATGTTCAATACGAGATCTTCTAGTGTAAGTTCTCAGAGGAACTGTACAACTGGTTATGAAGATTGCAAGTGAAGTGTTGGATAGGAGGATAAATGTCATCTCATCGTGAGTGGGTTCTTGCAGATCTTGTGATGCTCCACCATCTTGAGACAGAGCTAACAAAAGCAATGCATTTTTGGGTACATACTACTTGAGAAGGATACATGCCCAAATTTGTGGAAACAATATACCCATCTTTCCCAAAGGCTGAGGCTTTGTTCTGAAACAGGCTCAGCGAGAAGCTATTAAAAGAAATACCTATCTAGATTAAGGTTTTAATGGTCGAAGAAGGTTTGATTCCTTTCCATGGGTTGGGCATGGAAACATACACCTCTAGTACCTAGGGGAGGACCTAAGGGAAGGAATTTCACTAAGTGGTTGATCCAGATGCTTTTTGAAGAATGGATGTGGAAGATTCACTGGGAGCTAGGGAAGTGAAAGCGTAGAGGGCACTAATAACAGAGAAGTGGCAAGACAAAGCCATGCGGGAATTGGAAGGTGATTAGAGGGACCAAACCAAGTAGGAGTGGTGTTGAATATTCCATAGGAGAGAGATAGAGTGGAGGGGAATGTGGCAAGAAAAATAGAAAAGGAAAGGATGATGGGAGTTCCGAAGGGTAATATGGGGCCTCCCTTCCCCTGTGTGGTGAAAGGACGGAATGGAGATGGTCATAATGATCCCGAAGAAGACATGGAGGATGATATGTGTGTTATGATGAGAAGAATATTCATGTAGGAGGTCTTGTCAGAAATAATCAAAGATCTAAACCCCCAAGGCTTAGGTATCATTCCCACTAACCTTTCCCTAGTACTTTACAATAACCCTAGTAAATTTATTGCTAAGTTTCTTAAGGTGATATGAGTAAATAGTGTTCAAGTTAAGTATAGGAAAGGTAATGCTAATAGTGGTGGAAATAATAGCAGTGGTAACATGGGATTACATAGATCTCAATAGCCAGGAACTCAAGGATTTGTGCTTCTAGAAAAAACGCAATCCAACATGGTGGTATCTTTTACAAGATATCCATAATTCTATGGTAGACTGAATGAGGATGTCAAACAATATTGGTACCTATGTTAAGCTATATGGAGGGCTCGCCAAACACCTGAAAATGTGAAGATAATAGAATTCTAGAATACTATTATACATCAATCTCTATGGTGGTTTATAAAATGGGTGGAGTTGCACCAGAACCCGACCATAGATGAGATTAAGAGGAACTTAGTACAAGAGTTCAAACTCCCACAAACAGATCAACAGGGACTGTCACATCTATGGGATATCAAGAAAAGGGAGGGAAATATAGCTTGGGAGATGATGCATAGGTTAAAGGATGAGATTCATAAGCTAAGCTACGCTATCGATCTAAACCATCAAAGGGATTGGCTCATCAAAGGACTATTACCCCTTGCTTGGACACCATTGACACAGTAGAAGATTGAGGCACTGGAGCATGCCCTAGAGCAAGTGACCCACATAGAGACTATGGAAGGGTATCTACATGAGTACTAGGGGGGGCATCTCACATGATTCCTCTATCCTAGGCTTGCAACACCAGATCACTATCTTATAAGAGAATTTGAAATATTTACAACCAACTCATCTAGCAAGATTGAATGTGTGGTGTACAAACCGCCTAGTTGAGGTGCACGTTGCAGCTGAGTGCCAAAGGGATAGGAGAACAAGTTTCATAGTAGGGTTAGTGGGACCATCGAGGGCTTCATCGACAATAAGGATCACGATAGTAGGATTGCAAGGTGCCTTTATAGGTTGGAACTAACCAGAATAATGTGAATTATATAGGGGATATGGACACTCGTTATGGTTATGACCGATATTGAAAAAGTATTCAAACATCCCAAATAAAACTATTATGATTTTTTTGCATTCACAACCCACCATATGGACCAATTTTGATTGTTGGATACGCTGGAGAATCTGCTAGAATCTTTGATGTTCAATATCAATGAGATCACTCATGGTGGGTGAGAAGGACGAGGAATGAGAGGATGAAGAACAAGGGGCATGAGACCTATGTGCTTGTACAACGATGATCAGGAGAGACATGTCACTAGGGGCTGTCCTCTCCCAAGAAGAACTTTCTACTCTCAATTTCAGATCAATGTACATGCAACAGAGGATTTCCTTCTGGTAATCACAAGATGGGAAGGGTGAACCAGGCAACAAGGGATAAACTTGATCAATGCAGAACTGAGGGTTAATAACACAACCCCACTGTCCAACATAAACATAGTCACGTGGGGGAGTAAAAATACAGGGGCTAACCGGGGTGCACCGGACCAACCCATGATTGTTCGGGTAGCTTCCCCCAAAAGATCATACAACCCTAGGCAGTAGAAGAAATACTACTAGGAGGTAGTAAAGTTGTTTTAAATTTGGCAGAATCTCAGAAGGATAATGTGCCAGACTTAGCCAAACCCATTGTTGCCCGCCCGATTGAGGAATGGTTTAGAATGTTCCTGTAGATTTTCAATAACTATCAAATGTTAGGCGAGCTATGTAGAAGTTTGAAAATCATCCTACTAGAAGAAGAGACTTGAGAAGAAAATATCTCGGTAAACTTTCGCAAGAAGCACACAAGGAGGGTCAAGAGGAATAATAAAGAACTGACAAGGAGTTCACTATTGATGCACAGGTCACAAGGTTTCAAATTAAAGATATTATGCTAGACCTGGGCTCTGACGTCAACATCCTACCAAGGAAGATGTAGGAGGCGCTAGGAAATCCACAACTATATTTGTCTCCAATTCAATTGCGAATGGCTAACCATTACTACATATTGCCAATAGGGAGATTAGAGGATATTAAAGTATATGTGATAGGGGTGAAGACACATGCGGATTTCAAAGTAATCAATATCTCAGGAGATAAAGATTCTTATTCGGTGTTGCTAAGGATCTAACTGTTAAGCCCATACCAGGGACCTAGATTCACAGAACCAGAAGATGACTGAGATGAAACAAGAATGCTAGACCATCTCTACCGATTGAAAATGGGAAAGAGAGAGGATTACATCAACCCCATAATGGAAGAATTGGTCAGCTGGAGGAGTATACAGAGCTCAAAGGTTTTCTCAAAGGCTACATGGGATGTTTGGAAGCAAGGTGAATACAAAGTTGATACCATATGTTGCTCTACAATATTCTACATCAACTAGATTAGAATAAAGGTAAGTGATTATCCCACTTTCCATGACATAGATTCAATAGATGTATTTCTAAATAAGATCAATATAAGCATAAGAGAGAGTGATAAGATATTGTTGTTGGACATCACACTGTAAGAGACACCAGCACACTGGTGGGGAGTACACCACAACACCCTCCATGACTGAGGAAGGATCAAGAGGGCCATGAAGGAAATATTCAAGCAAGCAGGGGACTAACCGCAAGAGATCACAAAATATGGGGTAACTCTAATTCCTGACAATGCCTGAAAAATTACACAAACAAATGGAATAGAGAAAGGGTTTCAAGGGAACTATGGGTACACATGTTCATACAAACCTTGGGTACAGTTACTCAAGCATGGTACATATAGGAAGAGATTCAAAGACAAACGAGGGAATGGGACACGTTGGACGAAAAATTTAGTTGTATTTTTTCATTCAAATATAGTCACAAATGGTTGATCAAGGCTCTGTATGCCATCAAAATGATCCTCTTCACATCAGGTCAATTGTGGGAAGGATGCATCGACACAAGGTTCCTAAAATACTTTTATGGGTCTAGTTACCCAGAGGCCATGTCTTGTTTAAAGTTAGATGTAGATCTCGAGGAGAACAACCTAGAAACAATGAGGCACTTGATGTTTCATTAGACCAAAGGAGAGAGGGATATTTGAGAAGGATCTGCAACATATTTCCACTTTTGCTCCCAGTAAAATTGTGAAAGCACAAAATTGGCATGGAGGATGTTAGTGTCTATCAATCATGCTAGTCACTAGTGATCAAATATTCTCTTACAAGGTTTTTGTTAGGGTATCAAGTCAATTTTTTATTATTTCATTAGGTTTTCAAAATAAAATTTTGTCACTAGCTAGTGTGTCTAGGTCTATTACCGCTCCTTTCAAAATTTTCATGTTCTGGTCATTTCCATCACTCAATTGGATGTGGCATAACTGAAAGGTCGTCATCATCATCTTAGTCATATCATGATGGTCCTCATTCAACTCAGTGTCACCATTAGGTCATTAGGGTCAAAGTCATCATTGGTTGTGAATTCACAGAGAGATCCCTCTCTGGTTTAGTAGGGCTAGCTAATAAACCCTAAGTGGTTTGAGGTTTCCTCCTTCAACCTCCCTTATTAGCCTTGGGATATTGTGGAGGATAACATTTTGGTGCCACTTCTAGAGATCGAAAGATCATATCTTCCCTGGGAAAGAACAACAAGGATAAGATCTCATTGCTATTTGTGAATAGTGATCATACACAGAAAGGTTGTGCATCTTTCACCTAGCGACCCCATCGTTCAAAAACCGGTAGTTTGAAGAACTTCTTGGTGAATTAAATATTTTCAAAATGGATTCAATTGCTCTAAGGTATGCTCCTATGAATCGAGTTCATATTCTTTTTTCTGAATCGTATTCTTTGAATAGATTGGGAAACTAATCTTCCCAAATTCATAGATGGAAACGAGGATGAGGCTATGATGCACCTAACAAAATTTCATTGGAATATACATAACCTTGGGATTAGTTTTCATGAGGATTGTTTGAAGATGTTTATGGCTACCCTGGAAGGGAAAGAAATATCATTGTATGAAGGGTTAAATCTAGGTAGCTTATATTCTCTTAAATATTTCCATAGAGTGTTCTACGAGCATTATGGGAAGTCTCTTTTACAAATATATTCTGATTATTGTAATGGTTTTATTTCATATCTTAAAAGTATTGATGATATTGAATGTATGGATGATCAAGAGATCATTTGAGGCCTCTACGATTTTTCCTTCGAACAACAATTTGAAGATGCTAATCACTTTGATACACAAGATCGTACTCAGCACACAATAGCCTCCTCTTTGATTGATGAAGAAATAGATGATGGATATTTTCTAGATGCTCATAAAGATTCCCCACAGGAAATAATTATGGCAGCAAAACAATACACTGATGAACTAGAAGTTAAGGAAGAAATTCAGCAGCCTGAAACTAATCAAGAAGAAGAGAATAATGAAAAATAACATGTTATTTTAGATCTTGTGGGTGTACACATTAGCAATGTGGTTGTAGAACAAATTCATCTTGCCAATAATCAGGTAAACATAATCGAGCATATCATTGAAGAATCATATTTTGATTTGAAGAAGTATTATGATTCACATGAACATCTCCAACAGACAACATTTTCTTCCATGATTAAAGATCAATCAGATTTGAATGATGAAAGCCAAGTTTCATTTCATGATTCTAGTGATGAGTTGTAGCGATCTTGCCAACTTCTATGTGATATAGTTAATGATGAGGACATCCTTGTTGCATATGATCTTACTATTGTGTTTGATGAAATTCAAGAAAATTCAAAGTTGTTATCTATTGTGGAGGATAACAGAGGAAAAACCTAAGATGGAATCAATAAGGGACTACTGGGACGAGCACACAACTAAGGATATCTTTTATCTTTACGGGAATATGAGGACTTTTTCCCAACTTCGATTGTAGAGTTAAAGGGAATTGAGGGGGATATTGGGGAAATGAAGATTTTACTAAAACCTGACACCAGGCCAATGAAGCACAAACCATAGTAACTGAACCAAAGAGTAAAGTAAAAGTTTTAGAAGGAGATAGAAAAAATGGAGAAAGCAGGGCTTATCCTCCGAGTAGACGAAGCATAATGGGTTAGTCCAATAGTGATACAGAATAAGAAGGATGACACCAAGATAAGGGTCTATGTAGACTATCCTAGCCTCGCCAATTCATGTGTACATGACCCCTTCCCCACACACTTCAGGGATGAGGTCTCAGACAACGTTGTAGGGAATGAAGCATATTCCTTCACATATAGGTTCTAAGGGTACCATCAGGTTAGAATAGTGGAAGAATATAAGAAGTGTTACACAGTATTTTGTCACACCTCCTGTTCCATATCCTGAAGTGCCAAAACATTGATAACTATGTAGCATATCCATCATGTTATACATACCAAAACCTCCTAGAAGAGTTAAAGTAAAACTGGCGTGAGTCAATTCTAAAGAAGGTTTACTCAAAACCTAATTTTTAGGGCTAGAGCATTTTTCTACGCTGCTTTCCCATGCTAATGGCAGGCTGAACTATTTTTCCTTAGCACTGCCAGCATGGGTTTTGATATGAAAATCCACATTGAACCTCTTCTGGTAGGTTTTCCAAAATTGGAGGACAAGCTTCATGCACTAGAAGCTTTGATAACAATGAGCTAGATATTGGTTGTTATTGATATGTCTAAGCTCTCCCATTTGGACCTCTTGATCTTATCATCATGGTCTTTCCTCTTGAGATTTCAACCTTCCTCCCTCTTTTATGGATCCCTAACTTCCTCTCCCTTCCTATAAATAAACTCCCATCCATCCCCAAATGGTTGGTCATTGATTGTTGCATTCCTATGCTCAGATTATGCTTACATGTGACCCATTCTAACTTTGAGAAGGGGTGCTTGAATAGTTTTTTCTTGGACTTGGACATCCATCAAAAGGAGGTCTCCAACATCAAGGCATAGGTTGTATGCTTCCCTTTTAGCTTATTAATATATACATATGATGTTCACTTTCCATAAATGTGTAAATGTTTATTCTTTTAACTTGATACTCATTGATCTACTAAGTAGTTTATGTTTCATGTATGCCATATATGCTCTTGTATCTTGCATAGCTCTTTGATCTTCTTTGCAAGTACTTTGATGTGAAGAACAAGTAAGAAGTGAGGCCTAGACGCGAAGGATTTCAAGGTCATCTTCAAAGGATTGAGTGATTAGCATAAGAGTGAGGTAGGCTTCTTCTTCTCTCTGCATTTGTTAAAAATAAACTAGGAAAGTGAATGTTAGTTTGTTTAGTTTGTTTCTAGACTTGCTCATTGGGTGAGAGGGATCACTTATGTCCACAGAGGGAATTTACCTTCATAAAGAAATGGTGTCTCCACTGGGGAAGCTATAGCCTCTTCATCCTCCTTTCTCATATGATCCTTTGATCAGCTTGACTGATAGTCATGTTCTCAGTTAGTTTGAGTTTGTATAGGTCTATGCAATCACTAATTTCTACCTTAGAGTGTTAAGTCTGGAGTGTTTGTGGAAATATTTTTTATTGTTTCCTTATTCCCTTCCCAATGCACTTTTTTTCTCTGACAATTGTATTTCCAGTGCATTTTCTCTTTGAATAGTCATGTTGATCCCCTGTTCAGCACCAGTTTGACCATAACAACGCTAATGATCTCAGATATTGGAAAAAATTTATGGTTTCTCTGTCAACGCCTACTATGTCTAAGCCCCTAAGGTATTTTCTTTGTCTTGTGCGATTGGATTTATTGATGTTTCTTATGATTACCTCATTTTATTAGAAAATTCATGTAGTTTTTAGCTTTAAAGTTTTTTAGTAAAACTGGATTAATTTTAGGGTTTATGGGTCATTTTGATTGTCACTTTCCACTTATAAGTGTCCATGAGCTTGCGATTTGTTGATTGATTAGATATAGTTATCTATTAAAATCATTCAAGGCACTGGTTTGCATTAGTTACAGTTTTTCTTTTGCAAAGTTGATTTTCAATTGTATTAGGTCATCCTTCATTTGAAATTCGTCTTTGTTATTCGTCAAGTATAGATTACATTTCTTATTTTACAAACTGAAAAGAGTGCATTCATTTATCTATTCAAAATACAAAGTGAAAGACATTGTCATTGCATGCTTTTGGATTTGATTTGGTGTTGAATTAATTGGTGCATCATTTGCATTAAGTGAATTTGAACCAAAAATTTCATTTTTTATTTAGTTGAAGGTTAATTTCATTAGATCATATGAAAATCAAAGATAACATCATTTAGATAAAGTGTATCTTAGTGAATTAAAAGTCATTTTTGCTTTCGATAGATTGCATGTTGGATAGTGGAAGTGAAGTTTAGTTTTTTCTTTTGCATAATGTATTTGGAAAAGAAAGTTAGTGGAAGCATGTTCTTTGATGCATTCTCTTGTTCGATGCATTAATTTATTGAATCCTCTTCCCTTGCTAGTATAACACTCATTGAATTGAAAAGTTTCCTTTTCTCATATAGATGTATTTTAGGATTCAGGTGACATTGTTTGAGCCCAAAATTGAAACATAATCTAAGAAAAACATTAAAACTTACTAAATTAACCTAAGGATCATTTGGAACTTAAAAAAAATGACGTTTTCTAGCATCTATAAACCTAGCATCTATCATTAACTGCCTGCATTGTATCATGGGGGTGAAATCCCATTCTAGTACAGAAGTATATCGGAGGTTGTATAGTACTCTTGGGTATATCAGAGGCACTCTAATATGGAAAGTATGTGGGAGCTCTCTCACTAAATGGTTATGCATTAGACAATGCTAACAAAAATTTGTGCTCCCCGTACCGTTGTGTATATATTGGGAGATCCCATTAGGTTGCCATCCTCTAGCCATAGGTAACCAAGTGAGTCGCCTCGTAGACGTGATACACCAAACACAACATTCGGGGAGATCAACCTCTGTACATTAAGTCCTTGGTTTTGTCTAAGGTCTATATACAAGCTCACAAATACTTAGTAAACCCTCTTGCCTAGTACACCCTTTTTGATTTATTTCTTGTTATTAATTCTAAAATTTAATTTCCCACTATAACATGACTTACCTATGTAGTTATCCTTGGCCTCATATTGCTTGATTAGTAGTAAATTTTAATTGTAAGTTCAAATCAACTAGTACTTTTTTTTTTGAGAAAATTCATCATGGTTGAACCACCAGGTTCACCTTACACATCCCCTTCATCATTTGAAATTGAAGGGTCATCACAAGGAGTCCATCATGAGATTTCATAGTCACTTGAAGCCCAAGGTCTTGAACTTGGTATTATCCCGAGTATCCAACCTCTTGCTTCTTGTCCTCCAACTCGAGACTCATCATCTTAGGAATCTGACCCAGAAACCCCTGAGAGTCTACAAAGGTTTTCATTATTCCCTCTGATTCTGCTTTTTGATCAAGTGGTCATATGTCCTCAATGACCATATAGTTTGTATGATAATCCTGGTGTACCTTTGGAGCTTTCTTCACAATGTCACAGATTCCCCCTTGCCAAGTGTTTCCACCAATGTCATAAGAAGGTTAGTTTCCAACCTATCCTTGAGGTCCTCCTCCCAAAGTCTCAACCACTCACACTCCTAGTGTTGGTGATGATTCTAAATATAACTTTCCACCTGAAGGCTTTCCATATGTGGGAAGTGTAACACCTCCATCTCCACCTAAAAGCATTGAAAATTTGTTTCCACTTGGTTACACCTCTTTGGCTCAATTGGTTTTAGGTACTCCAAGTGTGTCTTCACTTTATCACAATCCTCTTTGGTTGTCAGGCACCATGCCTACTTCTGGTCCATTTGTTTCAAGCACGACCTCTCAAATTCTTGTGCAAACTATGGTTTCTTTAGTTCTTGTGCAAACGATAGTTACGGTTGGGACAATTAATGTCCCTATAGGTTCCCCAAGTCCTCCATTAAATGGACAATATCTGCCACCACTTATCCCATCGCATGGGGGCCAACAACCACCTCCTCTATATGTACCTCCTACTTCAGGTGGAACTTATCTAAGTGGATCTCAAACTCATGCTACCAGAGTTAGTCAAGATTTTGATAGTGTACCTTATCCTAGTGGATCATATATTTCATCTGGATCAGGCCAAATCATGTATTAACAACATCTTTCAACCTAGATACTCTACCAACAATCGTACCCTTTGTATGGCTCATAAGAACCTTAAAATCCACCCTTTACTCAATAGGAAGGACCTAAAATGTAGCCTAGGTCAAATCCCTCATCTGGGGCATCTGGTCAATTTCAAACTAGAACCTATCATTACCAACCTAGAACTCAACAAATTCCACAAGGAAATTTTCAACAAGAACAACCTTATGTACAACAAGGACCTTATGTGCAATAAGGGATTTATCAACATCCATTGTAGCAGCAAGGTCACCCCTTGTAGCAGCAACACCAATCCTTGTACCAACAAGGCCAACCCTTATAGTAAAAAGGTCAACCCCTAGAGTAGAAGGGTTAACAATTTTATCACTAGGGTCAACACTTACAACAACAACCTTATACTCCATACTCTTCGCAAGTTGTTTATCCATCTTATGGTTCTCAACAACCTATGATGAGTCAATATCAACCTTACTCTGGTCAAAACCCACCTTTATAGGGGAAAATTCCACCTTTTTATGGGTTGAATACCTCTAAGTGGGGTAAATATCAAGCTCCTTATGGTCAAAATCCACCACTTTAGGGGTAAAATCCATATCAACAAGGTTGGAATCCATAGGTTGGCCCTTATCAAAGGCCTCCATTGCCTTTTAATCCATAATTTCTATTTCTAGCAATGTTGGAACTACCAGATGTGTTAAGGCTCACAAATGACCCAATAATCCATTCGTCATATTGGAGTCTGGTTCCTAAAAAGATTCCTCGCGATTGTCTGAAATTCGAAGGAAATTCTGGAAATTCATGGGTGTATGATTCCATTCGTTTATGTCTTTTTTGATGAACCTTGATAGGTGCTATCATAAAATGGTACATCAAGTTACCTCAAGGTGCCTATAAAGACTTTAGCTCTTTAGAAATGGCCTTCTTCACCCACTTCCAACTACTAGTTTGATATGAAACTGGTACCCATCTATTTACGTCCTTGAAACAGGATACTGCAACCCAAATCTCCAATCATATTCATGAATGGTGATGTGATCATCATCTTATCAAGTTTGATATACTTTATGAGATGTTAATTTATTGGTTTAAGAAATCATTCATTAATACAATTTCCAAGGATATAGTTGTTGGGAACAAGTTCCCCTAAGAGTCAGTTTTGGGGCTAAAAGCCTATGTTTTTGGGTAGAAAGCCCAAATTTTGCATAAAGAATGTAAAGTCTTTGCATTTTGTGGTCATGGAGCATGAAGATGTCAAGAGTCATTAAGGGTTGTCCGCCCTTGTTTTGTAAAGAATCATGTCAGATGTAAAGATCCACCCATGTTGTACAAACCATGGGATTGTATAAAAACAAGATAAGTAAGTAAGTTATAAAAGGAGTGGGTAAAAAGAAGTAGAATTCTAAGTGCTTTGGGTCATAGGAGAGCTAAGAGTGAGAGTCATAGCGTAGGTAGGGGCTCTGTAGCTAAGTGTGTATAGGCCTAGGGTAAAAGTCCACAGTTGAGTGTGCGGACCCTTGCAGTTGCATGCGTAGGGTGGATAGAGTCTATACTAGGAACTTGAATCATCAACAAAGAAAAATATTCTGAAATTGCTGTGTATTTTGTCTCTGATTATTGCATCCAATTATGTTATGTTAAGTTATGGGTTTACATTATACTGCTAATTTTATGCGTGAATGTATATGTTTCTATCTGTTATTTACACACAAGTAAGAATATATGTTTACGTGAAGATAACCTTAATTTCATGGTAAAATTGACAAACACTTAAGGTAATTCGGGAACTTGTAACCGTACATAGTTACAAAGGCGCATAAGTGCCTGGGTCACTAGTTAGGGCTACATGACGGTCAGTCGTATACCTTCGCGAAGGTTCTAAAGTTCAAAGAAGAAGGAACATCGATAAGCCCTAAGGGCTTATCAATTTGCGTGAAAACAAGGGTTAGGGCATAAGATCACCATCACGATCATCTCAAGGTGTGGAAACTTGGTTCCTGCATCCCCCCATACTGCTTCGGGTGAGACTTCAGTCTGCGCTCCATGGATTGATGCCAAAAGAGCCAGTAGTGTAGGGATTTTCTTGGTTGCTTAACACAGAACTTGGGTCAGGGCCCATCAAGCCAACAAATGGTTCTATTTCTAGGACCAAGAGCTACAGAACGAGATGTGTGATGTCATATCATTGGAATCCAACTAAGAAAGGGATAGAAAACTAGTTGGATAGAAAGATCCATGAATTCGTGAGACAAGAGAACAAGAATCCATGATTGATGAAAGAACGGTTGTTGGACAGATATCTGTACACATAAATACATGAAATATTATTTTGTTCCTTACCAGTTGAGTTATATGAGTGGATTGCGTAGTTGTCATAAGGCTAAGGAAGGTGGAGGCTTGCCAATCTGATTGTTTAGACACTGGAGTTAGTAAGGAGATTGGAAGCCTCTGAAGATAAGATCACACGTGTTTTTGACCATTGGCTCAATCGCATCATAGGAGGATTTGTGACAGAGTTCGCGGTCGATACTTTGGTTAGTTACACCAAAGCAGAGCACCGCTTCTTTAAAGGACCGTGAGGTAAGTATTTGAAGTGACTAAATACTTGGATTAAGATGCTCTTGTGTGAAAAGTAGGTCACGTAGTTACCTTGATGTTTGGAGCTATGAAAAGTTGAAGGTCATTCAGGGATGGAGAAAGAAAAGGTCCTAAGTATAGCCTGCTGATCGAGCCCCCTCTGAGTAACAATGAAGGAACAGTGCAGTCTTCTCCACCAAGCATTGTTCAGCTGATAAGACAAGGGTTCACACAAATACCTACACCACCTTCATCCTCTTCCCATCCATCCACACCACCTCCATCGTCACCCCCACCACTCACCCCATCACCCCCACCACCCCACCTCCACCACTGTTCAACATGGCAAACTTTGTAAAGCTACTTGTATTCAAGGGTGTAGGAAATGAAGAACCACATCAATTTTGGTTTGTCATGAAGACTATATGGGAAGCTTAGGATATCTAAGATGAACAAATGAAGAAAGCCACCCTAGTGAGTGCTTTTCAGGACTGCACACTAACATGGTACATTAAGTACAATATTGATAACCTAACATCCGCATTGGCAGATATCCAGGTTGCACTGAATAGAGAATTCAGTAGACCTAAGTCTCAAGTGTAATCAATTGTGGAATTCAAGGATATCATGATGAAGCCTATGGAGACGTCTGGGATTTGGATCAAATATTGAAGTGTACGATCCATGAAGCGAACATGAACCTAACTGATGGACAACACTGCGAATGGTTCATGGCCTTGCTCCTGCCCCACCTAAGGGTTGTGTTATCACAACAGAAGATTGGGACCCAGGCAGAAGCTCTGGAAATCGTGATGAGACTGCATGAGACACCAATGCAGGATGCTAATTTGGGGATTCAACAGATTCATGCATAGTTGTCAAACCTTTTCCTTGAAATGCAAAGTCTGATGAAGGACAGAGCAGTTTGGACAAAGGCGTGCGAAGAAGTTTGGTGCCTAAAATGCAAAGGTCAGGGGTACAACAAGGATCACTGTCCAATCTTTGTGAACTACGTTGCAGCAGGGGGACCAGTGCTTATACGGTTGAAGGCTGCAGTACGGTCAAGTGCAGGGCCCGCGCTATGGTGCGCTATATGCCAGGTGGTTGGGAAACATGCAATCAACAATTTCCATTTGCTGCAAAAATTCGTACAAACACCAGAACATCTCTTCTACAATTTCTTTCAATCAATAGGTCATGACGAGCGTAATTTCTGTAGTTACAAATAAATGATGGACAAGGCACCTGCATATAGGGTGTAGGTAGAAACACGACCTTTAGACCAAGGTGTTGGGGGAACGTGACGTGAGTATCATGGGCACGATCAAGGTCGAGGTGGTGAGGGGCCTGGTAGAGACTGAGGGTAGCTTATTTGTTATAATTGTGGAGGACTAGGACACTACACGAGGGACTGTTCGAATCCAACATGATTGTCATGCCACTACAGTACTCAATTTGACCATGTGACCTAGGATTTCCCTATATTGTTAGATAATATTCGCAAAAGGGGGACGTAGCCTTTGTATCTGATGCAAAACCTCCAGATGATGAGGGTTGATCCTTGCAAGGAAGACCCTAAGGTAAACATTATGTTGTGAAGTGGAACCATGACTGGGGAGGATAAAGGGAAGCAATCTGTAAAAGGTGAATGGGTATGCAAAGCACCAGAAAAGGAAACTGGGTTTGGTTTGGAGCATGCAAATTAAATATTTATGGAAGCAAAGAAAAGCTTCGCTGAGGCCTCTACCTCAGGAAGTCAAGAGAAACTAGTTTAAGAAATGGACCCATCCATGATTACCATGTTCTTGGAGACCTACATGAAACTGCTCTGTGATAGTAAGGCTGTGAAGGGACTACAAGAATTGATTAATCGGTGTGATGGAAAGGGAAATGCTACTAGAAAACTGCATGTAGTTAGAAATCTTGGAAAGCATAAGGCAAGGAATAGGCATGAGATGAGACTCACTGCGTAGATAGGGGAATACGAAATGGACCAAGTTATCTTGGTTCTAGGGTCTGACGGGAATGTTTTTCCAAAAAAAACATGGGAAAGAATGGGGAGACCTATGCTCCAATGGTCTCCAATCCAATTAAGGATGGTGAATCAATAGAAAATTATCCCAATGGGGAGGGTGCAAGGGGTGGTATTTGACATTGAAGGCGCGAGAGCACTGGCAGATTTTGAGGTAATAGAGATTGTGGATGATATCAATCCCTACCCTGTGCTCCTTGGAGTCTACTGGGCCACTAAAATGAATGGGGTAATCAACCTGAAGAAGCAATAGATTATATTTGGAAATAAGTCACTCGGTGTGGTGGTGTTGTTGGATCCTGTAGAAGGACCATGCTATACAAACCTAGTTCGTGATTATGAAAGAAATGACGATTTATACCAGCTTTACGAGATAATCGTGCAAGACCAAGATTGGGTAAATCTAACAGCAAATGGGGGTATTGCATGGGACTGTGAGAGTATTTCACATAAGGTTCAGACAAAGACTTAGAGCACTGGCAAAACCGGCTGCATGAGGTACCTATGCTGCATTGTAATATGATGACCAAGTCATTGTGTTGCGTGTCATCAGATGTAAGGAATCTGCCTCACTATTTTGGGCTAACTGATGTTGATCAATTTTTGGGTGCATTTGAGAGAGAAGTTCCAAAGAAGCACTGCTTCCAAGCCTTGGAATGGGTATTGCATGCTATGCCTGCAAGATGTTGGGGTACGCACAAGGATAATTTAGGTGATTGACATGACTATAGGAGGATGATGATAATACATTTTGGATAGCCAAAAGTGTGGATGACAGACAAGTATGATGGAAGGGATGATCTGCATGATCACCTGTCCAAATGGACTAAGGCTTATGGAGTTGAACCCCAACCTTAATGGGTGCTTTTGTTTTGTCATACACTGGATGTCATACCAATGAGTTGGTACTTGGAAACAGAGCTCCAACATGGCATTGAAGAATGAGAGATCTTGTGCCAAGGGTTTATAATGACGTTCAAATTTGAGGATGGGTTTGACTGTTGATGGGGTGTTACAGGAGGTTAAAGTGGTGATATTTAGGATACCACAAGATCCTTTGGACCTGATTCAACCTGATTGGACTACCCAGCTAAACCATGCACTCGAATGATATAACGTGACCACTGAAGAAGAAAACGATGATGCTAGAAAGATTAATATTCCAGAAACCAAGGGTCACTTCAAGGTTGAAGGTTCACAAATAGAGGATCCAGACATAACCGCGCCATTGAAAACCAGGCAGGTCAACATTGGCACAAAGGCAGAGCCGAAATTTTCAAAGATTGGGGACTATTGGGATGATGTGACAGTAGACAATGTCACTGAGCTCCTCCGTGAATATCAGGATTTTTTCTTGACGAAGTTTTCTAATCTAAAGGGAATTATAGGAGACCTAGGTGTCATGAATTTGAACCTGAAATAGGATGTGAAACTTGTAAAGCAAAGACCTTACCGCCTTAATCCAAAGTATAAGGAAAGGGTCTGGGTTGAGTTAGATAAGGTGCTCATGGCAGGAATTATTGAACCAGTGGAAGAATCCAATTGGGTAAACCCGATAGTGGTTCAAGAAAAGAAACAAAAAGAAGAAATAAGGATATGTGTGGATCTCTAGAAATTGAATGACGCTTATGTGCATGATCCTTTCCCGACCTCGTTCATTGACGAGGTCCTAGATAATGTATGGGATCAAGAAGCATACTCTTTCACTGATGGGCTCTCTGGGTACCATTAGATCAAAATCACACCTCAGGATCGAAGAAATGTGACCTTCGTGATTGAATGGGGGTGTTTTCAGTACATTGTAATGCCTTTTGGGCTAAAGAATGCACCAACAATATTTTCACACCTAGTCATTATGGCATTCAAAAACTTCATTCATAAAATTTTGGAGGTATACTTTAACGATTGGAAAGTGTTTGGATTGGTCAAGCACCATGTGGAAAGTCTGCATTTGATGCTAGATACATGTCATAGATACCAGTTCACGCTCAATCTAAGGAAGTCTCTGTTTTGTGTCCCTTTTGGGATCTTGCTGGGTCATGTGGTATGCAGACAAGGATTGATAGTAGACAATGCAAATATCGCAGTGAAAATCAACTTGGAGGCACCGAGGAATGTGAAATAGCTACGCACAAGTCTAGGGCATACTAGATACTATAGGAAGTTCATCAAGAAATATGCCTAGATCACCACGCCTATGGAGAAATTGTTGAAAAAGGGTACTAAGTTCTATTGGAATGATGAATATCAGAAGAGCTTGGACATGCTAAAAGAGAAAATGGTCACCACGTCGATCCTAGTCTTCCGAGATTGGAAAATGGAATTTCTTGTGCATAAGGATGCATCATGTATTGTGTTGGGGGGTGTACTGACAGAGGCTGGTGAGGGAGAACTAGATCACCCTATAGCATTCACAAGTAGGAATTTGTCTAAAGCAGAGACAAATTATTCCATGACAAAGCACGAAGGATTAGCTATGGTGTACGCCCTCCAGAATTTCAAGCACTATTTGTTAGGTAGACACTTTAAGATGCATATGAATCATTCTGCGCTAAAGTACTTGGTCAACAAGGCTATGTTGGGGGGGGGGGGGGGGGGGAGAATATGTAGGTGGTTGTTTTTGTTCTAGTAGTATGAATTTGAAGTTATTCTGAAGCCAGGATGACTAAACGCGGCACCTAATCTTCTGTCGCACATTGAAACAGGAGAGGAACCCACTAATTTGGAATAAGGGTTGCCTAACATGCATCTCTTTGTGATATGTGTCATGGACAATCACTTTGAGGATATCGTCCACTTCTTGATGACAGGATCGGCTCTAGAAGGTTATACAAGTCAATAGAAGTAGGAACTAGTAGTGTGTGTGGCATACATTTCTATCATTGTAGGACACTTGCACAAAATGGGGTTAGATGAAATATTGCGATGTCATGTCCCTGACTTTGAATGAAGAAGCATCCTTGCTGAGGCTCATGGAGGAGCTGTAGGAGGACATTATGTAGCAAAAGCAACAACGCAGAAGGTTTTACGTGCTAGGTTGTAGTGGCAAACCCTGCATTGGGATTCGAAAGCATATTCTAGGGCATGTGACACATGTCAAAGGACTGGCAGGCCATCACAGAGGGATGAACTACCTATGATGTCGTAGGCAATGTTACAATCATTCGAGAAATGGGCGACTAACTTTGTGGGTCCAATTTAGCCTTAGGGAAGGAAGACAGGTGCACGATACATCATCACCACGACTGAGTACTTGACCAGGTGGGCATAGGCATAGCCTATGAAGGACTGTACAGGCGTGACAACATCAAATTTTATTTTTTAATATGTGTTGACAAGATTTGGTTGTCCAAACATCTTGATGAGAGATCACAATATGCACTTTCTTAATGAAACAATCAGTGCGTTGACAAAAAAATTTCAGGTGTATCATAAAAAAAGTATGCCTTATCATCCACAGACCAATGAGACAGTGGAAGCATTCAATAAGATACTGGAGTGAAAACTGACGAAGGTCTACAATTCTCAAAGGAATGACTGAGATGTGTGCATACCCATGGTGCTATGGGCTTACAGAATGACCTGCAAGAAGCTGACTGGGAAAATTCGTTTCAGACTCGTGTATGGTGTAGAATCCGTTATGCCAATGGAATACATTGTACCTATTCTGTGCATAGTGGCACTCACAAGAATGGCAGGCCGCAGGGCCCTAGAAGAGAGGCTCGTGCAACTAGCAAAGCTTGAGGAGGATCGGTTTCTAGCTAGATTTCATCAACAAGTTCAAAAGAAGCATGAAAAGGAATGACACAATCGGAATGACACAATCGACACATCAAGCTGCGCACCTTCAAGGTAAATGATCTGGTCTTGTTATATGTCAGTAAATTTGATAAATTTCTAAGGAAATTTAGGATGCACTGGCTAGAGCCATATGCTATCAAGGAGATTATCAATGGTGGAGTAGTTCAGCTACTGAAATTGAATGCAGAACCCTTCCTAGGGTAAGTGAATGGTAGCTAATTGAAGCCATACACCAGTGATACAACTAGATGACTATATGAGGGAAGCATAGTCTTAGCGCTCCAGGTAGCTGAAAGGAAACGAGGGACTATAAACTACACTGCCTGGGTCAAAGAGTTGCACGATCAGGGAACTGCACAAAACAAAGATATGTCACAAAGTTTGTAGAAGTGCGCAGGGAGATGCAGTACCAAGAGAAAAACCATGTAGGATAGCTAGAAAGTGATTGTTAAAGTCATTGTTCATGATTGGACAATGAAAAAACAACCAAAAGGAGTGGGGGGTGGCATTTAAGTTGGAATTTATGGACCAAATCTTTAAAAATATGCCGCCAATCTAGAATTAATGAACTGATTTTGGGGGGAACAGTCAGATTTGAATTCAAAATGGCTTATAAATTACATATGGTCACCCAACAGAAAACACTTTGCATATCGAGAAATTCTAATTGTTTTTGTGTGTTGTGCATGAATCGTGCATTTTTCAAAGAGCTACTTGATTTCCCAGTGTTTGATTGATTTCTACAAACTAACTGCAAAATCATTCGTGACATTATTTTAGGAGCAGCAACCATGGACGTTGAAGCAATGACAGCCGAGGGAGCTATTCCAGAGGCTACTGTGGAAGCATAAGGAGATGCCCCGGAGGTTACGCTTGTAGAGATACCAGCTAAAGCACTGAAGTCTCCACGGATGCCTAGACCAAGGCCTACCCCAACCAAGGAGGGTCCCAAGAACAAGAAGGGCAAGAAGGCTACGACACTATAGCCAGTGCACGCATCTCCTAGAAAACACCCATAGCAAGATAAGCCCACCACATAAGAAAAGGGAAAGATGATTAACCTAGAGCCAAAAGAAGAAGAGATTGAGGATATCCCAATGAATGATGAGGATGTTGGGGTGGAAATGGAGGATGTTGAAATTGAGGGGCCTGACTCCATCACTAAGCTGCCTGAGTACGTTCCTCTGCATAGGGGCAAGACAAAGGTGCCTAAAGACATTGATGAGAGTAAGCTCGCTCTGCACACACCCGTCTTACTTGACCAAATTTTGTTCGAAGGATCACACTTGGGGTGTGTCCACCTTTTGAAATTAGAAGACTAGGATTTAGCAGACACAACACGGTTCCCTCATTTAGCGACAGACCAACTCATGCATTGTATTTTCCAAAAAACCACTGGAATTATCGTGTTGGAACCATGGAAGTGACCGAGATACGTGGATAAGGCAAGACTGCTCAAACTACTATGGGTGTTACATTACAACTGTGCACCTATTACATTGGTGGTAATCAAGCAACTATTGTACTTGGTACATGATGGGTGTCTATGTTAGGAGGAACTAATACCCATGATTGATATGTTGATCCAGGGGATCATGCAGCTTCCATACATAGGGGAAAATATGGCCATGACATTTGGAAGAAAGGATGGCGAGCATGCCCTTTCAGAGGCCATGAAGGAAAAGTTCAAGTTGGTTCTCATGAACTGTTGTGAGGTAGAAGATCATAATAAGACCTTTCACTATGCATGGTTGTTGTTATCCATAGTGCTGGTAGCATGGGAGCTGCCCGAAGGCAGTCAGTTTCCTCTAGTTGTGCCAGACTTGAAGGAGGCACCAAAGTACGCTTCACTGTCAGCGACTAAGGATCCTCATCGATAAAGGACATCAAGATATTTTGGATCTTGATGGAGACAAATGTGCATATGGCCATCAACCACAAGCCACGATTTTCACCTACTAATTTTGAAAGATTGCAAAATTACGTGGAATTCAAGGCTGACTTCCACCATGTCTCAATATGGGCATGGAAGGAACTTGAGCATAAGTGGCATGAATTTCCCTACTTGGAAATAGATGACATGATTGACGTGATCCTTGACTTCTAGCCGACTGAGTGGTGCACTACCTCAGACTTAGTTGTGGGATCGAGAAAGTCCACCACACAATTAAAGAAGGAAGAGGCCAAGTTGAAGATGGAACAACTAGCCACGAAGAGGATAAAGGAAGTCGACGATAAGGTTAAGGCAGAGCATGTTTCTATGAAAGAGATGGGTGGACATGCATGAGAAGAGGAGTGTGGCTTCGATGGAGGTCAGAAGTCGCCTTCACCAGAAATAGAGGAAGAAGAGGATGAACAAACGGAATAGGGAGGAGTAGATCCGGAGACAACTCTATTCCATATCAAGTGCACCAGAGGACCAACAAGGGTAGGTCCGTGGAAGAAGTCCAAGGCTACAAAGACATCTCTGGATCCAATCACCCTAATAGAGGGGGATTTGAATGATATACGGGATACAATGTGGGATTCCACCGCAGAACTGCTATAGTAGTTTGAGCAGAAGTAGCAGTAGGCATTGGGGGCTATTCAGATGGGTCTACATGAGTTGTAGATCCATGCATAACAGATTTAGACCAGCGCAGTGTCCACTAGTTTGGCCCTTGGCACCTCAAAAGCCGTAAGGATGCTACGCGCAAGAGACCCCAAAGCCATAGTGCTGCCATATGGAGCATTGACGATAGAGACTGAAGCTAACAGGCCTGCTATCAGCACCCTCAAGGGAGTGGGACTTAACTTGGTAGTGCTTCCTAGAGAGGTGCTTCACCTTCTACAGGATGGTGTGATTGCAGAACTTCTGGCTCGCAAATAGCACGCTTTGTAGGTGGTTAGAAATAAAAAGTTCAAAAATTCTTAGATGTCTATGTAGAGAGACTCTGTTGATAACCTTATGACAGACTTGAAAGACAAGAATCAACGCATAATCAAGGTTGTGGATGAGACATGCAAAATTGTCCCAGAGCTGGCCTTTCTCGAGGCTGAGCCAGTAGATGTGTAGGTTCAAAAGCTCACTGCGGTAATGTGGGATGCACACACAAAGTTGGCAAAGGTTTAGTTGGAGTTGAACCTCAAACCTAAAGAATTGTAGTTGAAGGCCCAGCCTTCAACTTCATCGAAAGTTAGGGAGTAGCAAGCGAGTGCCATGATAGATTTCCTAGAAGTAGTAGCAAGTGCAGTAACAGACTGCATGATGTTTTTTTAGCAATCGCTCAAGGTACTCACTGGTTTGCAAGAAGACCCTAAAGTGCAGAGGCTAGAGACAGAAGTGCAGAAACTACAATAGTGCTAGGATGAAGTTAAAGCGACAGCGCGTACTGTTGCCATCACGCAAAGACTCAAGAAGCTATAAGAGGCCAAGGCATTGAAATAATAGGTTGATAAAACTTAGCACAAGGAAGAAGTACTGAAGGCCCACTTGAAGCCTTAGTTGGACAAGGCCTACTTGATCATGACCCCAGTTGAAGGCAAGTTTGATAGTTTGCAGGAGACTCAGTAGAAGCTATAGGCTTATACCGCAGGGCCAACAACCGAGTAGTTGGTTGAGGAGATGAAGTAGGCAGTCACGTAGTGCACCATCGAGGTAGCAACTGTCCAGGTCGAGATGGGAGGTCTTCATGACAAGATATCCATGCTGGCACAATGACTTGAGGGTGAGTCACCATGTTTTTGTTGGGGGCTTGTTGGGAATGGGTTCCCCTAAAAGTTAGTTTTGGGGCTAAAAGCCTATGTTTTGGGGCAGAAAGCACAAATTTTGTATAAAGAATGTAAATTATCCACATTCTGTCATCTAGGAGCGCGAAGATGTCAAGAGTCATTAAGGGTTGTCCACCCTTGTTTTCTAAAGAATCATGTTGGCTGTAAAGATCCACCCATGGTCCCGCGGACCATGGGATTGTATAAAAAGAAGATAAGTAAGTTTGTTCTAAAAGGAGTGGGTAAAAAGAAATAGAATTCTAAGTGCTTTGGTGTTGGAAATAATACTGAGAGGGGGGGTGAATCAGTATTATCTAATTCTTTTAATAAATCTTCCTTATTTTTTCTTTGAATTAGTTTTGCATGTCAATACCATAAAATAATGAGCATGAACAAAGAAAACAGATAGTCACACCAAAGAACACAAGATGTAAGGTGGAAACCCAATGTGGGTGAAAACCACCTACTGCAATATGTCTCTCTCTTCTTTCAAATTAGAAACTCCTTTTACAATGGTTTTGTACTAGTGCAGTCCTTTACTAGTACGCAGGCTACAACCTGCAGAGAGCTACAACTGTCTCTCATTTTCCAGTTTCTCCTGGAAGGGGGCTACAACCCCCTACTACTTTTCTTACAAGGACCACTTTTCATAAATTTTCAAACTAGATCCATAAGCATCAAATGATCATCAAGTATAAGAGAATCTCCCAGTCAACTGTAGTAACTAGATCAACAATAATAGGACCAAACCCAGAACACAACAATGATAAACAAAGATTTTAAGAGAAGTAAGCACCCTTCTCAACTGCTAGCCTACTTACGTAAGCACCCTGCTCAATTGCTTGCCTGCTTACAGTACTCACCCTGCTCAACTGCTTGCCTGCATACAAGTACGCACCCTGCTCAACTGTTAGCCTGCATACAAGTATGCACCCTGCTCAATTGCTAGCCTGCGTACCTCGCTCTAAGTCCATTGAACTGCTTGCGGTCATCCGTACCTAAAGCCCTTTTGTGCCTGCGTACCGGCACACCTGAAACCCTTCTGTGCCTGCGTACCAGTGCACCTGAAACCCTTCTATGCCAGCATACCGGCGCACCTGAAACCCTTCTGTGCCTGCGTACCCGTGCACCTGAAACGCTACGCTCCTGCGTATGTACGCACTTTTCTCTCACTGTACCTGCGTACCTTCGGGCATAGATGATTTCAAGACTTCAGAAAGAACCCAGACAGTCAGATCTACAGATCTGAACATGCGCCGAAGAGATCTTAGTCCATCAGTAGATTCGCCTTATTTAGATCTAGACTAGATCTTGCCCTCATAAGATATTCAACCAAAAACATGCTTAAGCCAAATGATCTCCTTTGCTTTATATAGGCAAGCTCTTCCTCAAATCAAGGATCATGGGGCTCAATAATAATAATAAAATAAACAATACCACGGGCCAAAACCATGATAACACAATACCGTCGGCTAAATACCATGAGAAAACCCCATGTGTGGGCGCTTAACTGCCTTGAAGTGTGTGCACTGGGGGTACGCACCCAATGAATGGGTATCCTGCAGGTATGTACACACTTTATATAAGACATGCCTACGTGTATGCACCTTTTGAACGGTGTGCCTGCGTACTCCTTATTTTCTTCAATATTTGAGAGTTGTTCATCAATGTTTGCTATTGACCTGTTGTACAGTGATCCATCACTTGTATGGGTTGCCATCAAGGACAACACTTTAGCCATAATGCCAACAAGGGTGACTCTCAGCAACTCCATCGAAGTAGCCCCATGGATTACATTGATTAATAGTTAGGTGGAATCGACCTTCTAGTCTTCTTTCACTTGGGACCAGTCCCGAATTCCACGTGGAGTTTAGTGATCAATCTTGTCATTATGCCAACAGGAATGTGTTTGGATGTAACAACACTACTATTTTGAGCCCACCAAATCTTGTAAGCAAATGGATAAATAAATTCTTCAATCTATTCAACAACATATTCCTTTATCCATTCCTTCAAGCATCTGAACAAGATTAGCTATGACCACCTAATTTGGATCCTAGGTTAGGACATCACATTATCTACAACTTATGTTGAATATGAACAAGAGACAAAGATATATGTGATACTTTCATTAGAAACTTTGCATAAAGGTCAATGAATTGGGCCAATCCAACCCCTCTTGAGTCCATTGTTCCACATAAGGAGTTCCTTTCACAATGCTAACCAAAAGGTATCTTTTTTATTTAAGGGGGACATTGAGCTTCCATACTCTATATCACCACCATTTCATCTATGTTGAGAAAAAGGGTTCTACATAAGTTGAAAATCCTAGCTTTGGTGTGAAGTCACCATTGTTTGGGTTTTTTGTTCAAACGAGATCATTTTCAACTCCATCATGAAGTTTGATGTAATTTGAAGTGAGGAGGCCAATAAAGGACTCCCTTTATAAAGATTTAGGGCTAAAAAACTCTAGAAGCTATATATTTCCATCCCACATGTCCTCATAACTGGGTTGATTATGTTTTAATGTTTGACAATTATAATATCTCTACTTGTTGTAAATGATCTATAATACTATTTAATAAGTGAAAATCATCACCGACCCCCACCCAAGTATCCATACCTAGAGGAACCTTTCGACTATTATTGATGTGCTAGGATGTCCAAGATCCAATTAAAGGAAAGTGAGAACTAAGGATTTCCATACTATCTATCCCTTGGTAGATTTTTGATGCTTCCTAAAGCATTCTTCAAAAGATATATTTGGAAGATATTTTTCTTTAATACTTTTTCCCATAGCGAGGTGTTGAGTGAGGCGTAAGAGGATATGGGTTACTAGTGCTTTGAAAATATGAAAAATACTTTTGATTTCCCAACCCCAAAATTTTGTTTGGAGCACAATATTGTCCCATTTGATTAGAGGCATTCCAACTGAATTGCCATCTCTAAACCAAAAAGAAGTTAAAGCTGAGAATGTAAATTCTGGTTAAAATACCTTTGGGATTATGAACAATAGATAACCATTATACTAGGGTACTTTCGTTAATTGCCTTTTGAAGAAAATGAGTATATAATTACAATAAAACTATCATTGCATTTTCAAATCCATATGGAAACACATAGAGACACTACAACAAAAATTTAATACACAAATCACGTCTATACATTCCTTGATATAAAAATAAAAAAACATGCATATATATTTATTCTTCATTTCAACTGGTGATAAAATGTAAAAGGTAGAAGCCAAAGAAAAACAAAAATGCAAAGTTTTAGTTTGATGGAAGGCAAAGGTACACACAATTATATAGTTAAAGAGTGGAATTAACTATGGATAATAAAATGATTAATTATGTATTTCGGTTGATGTTCAAAGATAAAAAAAATCACAAATATACAAGATCATTGATGGCCTATTTCTTTTCAAATGCCCATATTATTTTGGTTCTCTTCATAATAGATAAATTTGTAGTAGTTTCATGCAAAACACCAATCACCTTTGATTGTCTAGGTTTTGATTCAGCCTTGTGACCTTATTGCGTCTAGAGACGCATTCTACGACCGAGTATGAAGGCGATGAGTGATTCCATCTATGCTCAATGTGGAGTTGAGATGTGTCCTTTTTAAATTAAAAACAAAATGCTTTCTAATTAAAAAATAAATGCCCGCTATAATAAAAATAATGATATACATATTTGGTCATGTTTAACTAAAAGTATTATAAAACATCAATAATCTCGTCCTTAGTGTGTTCCCTCCATCCTTAATATTACAACCTAGTCTAAAAGAGATATGTGAAGTAACATAGTTTTATATTAATTTTAAAAGGAGATAAAATCATTAAATCTAAAAATAAATCTTATATTTTTGCTTTTTACTATGTGAGGAAGATTTATAATTTTTTATAATTTTTAAAAATATTTCAATATATGATTGTGATAAATTATTTGAATATGCATATTAATCATATTAATTAAATAAATTATTTGAATATACAAATTAATTAATTTATTTCCATATCAACTCTCTCTCTCTCTCTCTCTCTCTCTCTCTCTCTCTCTCTCTCTCTCTCTCTCTCTCTATATATATATATATATATATATATATATATATATATATATATTATTTAAAGTAAAAAACTTAAGTATTTCTTAATAAGAGATATATTTACAATTCATTTAGTTTTAAATATAAAATCAATATGTAGCATTTAAAAAATATTAATAATAATAAAAGTTTCATTGGAAAAAAGTTTATGAGTATGTTGCTCAAAACTAGTATGGATGAATTTAAAATTTAGTTCTACCAAGATACTAGAAGAATCAAATGTTTGTAAGTGCTCAAGTTTGGCACTCAAAAAGACGTTTGTATGCGCTTGGTAGATCCGGAGTTAAGAGTGATCTATGTTTGTGCCTAGAAATGACAAGGAGCATGGGCACTTGAACTTTTGTAGTAGTGTATGAGCACCTACATGGTTCGAACCTACATCTTCAGTGCCACAATGTAGTTTGTGGTCTCTTCTAAGAAAACATGCATATTGATGCAGGAGAATCCGGACACGTCAATGAAATTTTTTTTAGAGAAGGAGACATGTGGACAACCACATGGACAGCCAGGCCAATCTTGAATAAGATTCGGTTAATAAACTAATTCTAGTTAAAAATCAATTAAAACTGAATGTATCTGAATGTATGTGTAATAAGAACTAAAGGATTCATGAAAGAATGGAGAGGAAAAAGGAAGAACAAGAGAAAACCCTGTGTGTCAGAGAAGGAAAAATGTAATTGTCGGAGAAATCTTGATTAAGGCTGAGATGCCTTAAAATTGTAATCTAAGTTTGTACATAATAAAGAGTGTTTTATGTGAACTTGTGTCTTTATATGTTTTTGTTGTTTTTTGGTTTTCTTTTCAGCAGAAAATGAAAATATGAATGCCACAGAACAAGGATGTTAGTTTGCAGGATTTTTCGATAGAGTTTTGTGAAGGATTGAGGGCTGAAATCCTTGTGTTCGTTTCCTCTAAAGAATCTCGTGGCCATAAACCCTTTGTCGCCCGTCTCTCGGGGTTTCACTCGAAGGATTTCAATCCTCCGAAACCTGCAATCCACCAGTCAGTATGACATCAGGAGAGCTAAAACCATCAATGGCGGCAATATGAGCCAGGTGAGATGCTTCCATTCTCCAGTCGGAGCGTTCGGCTGTAGTGCGGGTTCCTAGTTGTTATCGGAATATGTAGTCGCAGAGGATGAGAGGCACGCGTCTTGGGCGTGAGGTGGTCGAGCCGCCTCGTATTCAGAATACGGCGAATATGATAAAAAGGCTGGAGCCAAAAAGAAAGTCAGCGGTGACGATGAAGGGATTGATGTTGCGAAGCTTGGAATTGATGAAGAAATTATTAAATTCTCTCGCCAGGCACGATATTACTAGATTGTTCCCCATTCAGAAAGTAGTGTTGGAACCAGCAATGCAAGGTCGTGACATGATTGGTCGTGCGAGGACAGGAACTTTGCGAAGGGTTTCGTGGGATTCGTCGTCCACGGGAATTGAAATGCGTTCAGATGAATGCAAGCTGACCATGGCACGAATGGTCTCGACGATGACTGTGTCGAATTTATCAGGTAACAATGAAACCAATCATGGCACAATGTGTTGCATGAATGATGCAGTTCAAAACAAAAGTAGAGGTGCAAGGATAGAAGAGGCAGAAAAAGGAGAACAAGTAAAATTGATGCTAGATTGAGAAGGCCGATATCCGATGGATAAAAGCGGCAGCAAGAATCCACAATTGAAGAATATGAATGACTCATTGGCCCATAAGGAGAATTGAGGCTGTGAGAAGTTCTGGAAGGCTTCGTGGGCCCATAACCCACAGGTACCAAGATCGGAGTTGTAAAAATTTTGAAAACAAAGAGACCCCAGACTTCATTTTCATCAAAGTGGTATCAGAGCGGGAAAAGATTTCCTACAGAGAGGAGTTTTTGCATGTGAAGAAAGGAGGTACGAAGAAAGAAGAGGTACAGTTTGTTGAAGATTTGTAAGCTTGTAGTTTTTTTTAATTTATTTTGTGAAGGTGAGAAGATTGCGGAAAACCTGGAGCAGAAGTGCTCAATTGGTTCGAGAGGAGAGAACCACAGAGATGCCGAGAGGACTAAGCTTAGCATAGAAGCTTGGTAGGGCATCTAGTAGCAGGGAGGACTTGCTATGGCAGAGGTTTGGTTGCAGCTCACAGAAGGCAGTTCCACTGAAGAAGTGAAACAGTGGGTAGAATTGCTAATGCTAAAGAAATGCATATGACCAGGAGGTCATAATTTTGTACCTCGGGAGCATATGACCAGGAGGTCACAATTTTTGTACCTCGGGAGTCTGATGCAGGAGCATCCGAACACCTCAATGAAAAAAATTTAGTGAAGGAGACACGTGGACAACCACATGGACAGCTAGGCCAATCTTGAACAAGATTCGGTTAATAAACTAATTCTAGTTAAAAATCAATTAAAACTGAATGTATCTGAATGTATGTGTAATAAGAACTGAAGGATTCATGAGAGAATGGAGAGGAAAAAGGAAGAAGAAGAGAAAACCCTGTGTGTGAGAGAAGGAAAAATGTAATTGTCGGAGAAATCTTGATTAAGGTTGAGATGCCTTAAAACTGTAATCTAAGTTTGTACATAATAAAGAGTGTTTTACGTGAACTTGTGTCTTTATATGTTTTTGTTGTTTTTTGGTTTTCTTTTCAGCAGAAAATGAAAATATGAATGCCACAGAACAGGGATGTTAGTTTGCAGGATTTTTCGATACAGTTTTGTGAAGGATTGAGCGTTAAAATCCTCGTGTTCATTTCCTCTAAAGAATATCGTGGCCATAAACCCTTTGTCGCCCGTCTCTCGGGGTTTCACTCGAAGGATTTCAATCCTCCAAAACCTATAATCCGCCAGTCAGTACGACATCAGGAGAGCTAAAACCATCAATGGCAGCAATATCAGCAAGGTGAGATGCTTCCATTCTCCAGTCACAACGTTCGGCTGCAGTGCGGGTTCCCAGTTGTTATCAGAATATGGAGTCGCAGAGGATGAGAGGCACACGTCTTGGGCGTGAGGTGGTCGAGACGCCTCGGATTCAGAATACGGTGACTATGATAAAAAGGCCGGAGCCAAAAAGAAAGTCAGCGGTGACGATGAAGGGATTGATGTTGCGAAGCTCGGAATTGATGAAGAAATTAGTAAATTCTCTCGCCAGGCGCAGTATTACTAGATTGTTCCCAATTCATAAAGCAGTGTTGGAACCAGCAATGCAAGGTCGTCACATGATTGTTCGTGCGAGGACATGAACTTTGCGAAGGGTTTCGTGGGATCCGTCGTCCACGGGAATTGAAATGTGTTCAGATGAATGCAAGCTGACCATGGCACGAATGGTCTCGACGATGACTGTGTCGAATTTATCAGGTAACACTGAAACCAATCATGGCACAACGTGTTGCATGAATGATGCAGTTGAAAACAAAAGTAGAGGTGCCAGGATAGAAGAGGCAGAAAAAGGAGAACAAGTAAAATCGATGCTAGATTGACAAGGCCGATATCCGATGGATAAAAGCGGTAGCAAGAATCCGCAATTGAAGAATATGAATGACTCATTGGCCCATAAGGAGAATTGAGGCTGTGAGAAGTTCTGGAAGGCTTCGTGGGCCCATAACCCACAGGTCCCAAGATCGGAGTTGTAAAAATTTTGAAAATGAAGAGACCCCAGACTTCGTTTTCGTCACATATCTAGTTATTGGTTTCCTAGAATGAGAAACCTCAGGTTTTGCATATGTGAATCCACGATGTCTCCTTCCTTTCTATGTGACTATATGCAAATATATGACCCATATGACTCTCCTGTTGGCCAAATGATGGGAACTTTTCTAGCAATCGTTATTTCGCAGGTTGTAAGTCTTGCATATATTTACAATAGAAAGAACTTAAAAACCTTGGACCTTTATCAGTCTATAGGGAAGAAATGATATAATGAGACATGAGGAGAGGTGTAATCATGCTTATATTTATTGGGAAATCGAGTAAAGCACTTCTCCCAAATAGATGGAAAGCACAAATGGGCATGTTTGTAAGGATATTAGCTATTACCATACATCATTCCTCTGTTGGCTTAGCCTCAATGGTGTCAATTCCTATGAGGAAGATAAGGTAGGGTGAAATACTAATAATGGGGCTTGTGTAGTTAGAAAACATGAGAAGGATGTGGAATTCTCAATCTCTTGGCATGAATCATGAAATGACCAACACTTTTATCTCTACCTTTTCCTGTGAATAGCACCAACATCGTAGATTTTATGTGTGAGACATTTATATGGATGTACAGATAACATTATATCTTGGAAAGACTATAATAAAACCCTAAATTTATTGTCCTATCATGTGTTATAAAAATAATTTTTTTAATTATAAAAAAAATATTATTTATTTTTAAAGTTTACCACTACATTTTATATAAATCAAAGCTAAATTAAGAAATGCTCCATGGAAACTTAGTATGTATTTAGAAGTTAGGGAAAAATATAATGAGAATTTAAACCTAATATGGCTAAGTACACTTTGTCAAAAACTAATTATTACTCATGATTAAAGAAAAATGATATTTAAATCTTATAAAAAGCAAGTTTATATGAATAGATAGAAATTGTAGATTAAGTGTTGACATCATTGTAATAATTACATCTATTTATACTATCTCATATACATTAGCTATTAATATTGGAAAACTTTAAAATAAGAAATATACATACATATAATATTGTATTTAATATTGCCAAAAGATCTTGACAAGATCATTAACTTTAATGAAAATGCAATTCAATAACTCTTTTCCATTAAGTATAATTTTTATTTTTGAATTTTAGCTTTATTGTTTTTTAATTTTGGCTCTTCTATTGGTGACCTTTCTATATTACCAATTCAATAATTCTCATTAATATTAATATATATTTGTTAAGTAAAGGTAGGCCCAGTGATTAAGACACATGTTAACTCCCTCTCCACCTAAGTTCAATTTCCATAAAAATCATATGCTAAGCCTTTTCTAATGAGAAGTTAATAATAGAAATATTATATAATACTATATATTAGTGTTATACTATATTATAAAGGTGTAACTTTGCTCGTGGTCAATATGGGACTTACGAATAGTAATATATATTTAATTAATATAATATTAAATAATATTATATATTAGTGCTATACCATATTATAAAGGTGTAACTCTCTTTGTGGTCAATATGGGGCTTACGAATAGTAATATAATATTAATTAATATAATATTAAAATTATATATTATATTTATGCTATATTAATATTATAAAGGTGACAATTTGCTTAGAAAATAATGATTTTTTGGCGAATGATTTTGAGGAAATTCGATTGAAATTTTTGGAAATCCAAGTAGAACATTTCAAAATTATTTTAGGTGCTCAAAATAAATATAATTAATATATATTATATATTAGTGCTATACTATATTATAAATATGTAACTCTCTTTGTGGTCATATGGAGCCCTACGAATATAATATATATTTAAATTATATAATATTAAAATAATGTTATATATTAGTGCTATATTATATTTTAAAGGTGACAATTTTGCCTAGAAAATAGTGGTTGTTTGGCATGATTTTGAGGAAATTCGATAGAAATTTTTGGAAATCCAAGCTAGAATGTTTCAAAATTAATTTTACGTGCTCCAAGGATTCTTGAGCATGCTTCCCAAACTCATATTTTTTGAAAAAAAATCATCTGATTATGATGAGAAAATTGTCATCCACCATAAATTATTGCCTTCTTAGACAAGTCCTAAAAGAATTAATAAATGAGTCAATGTGATATAATATATACAAGCAATAAACATGCCTGTCAACCTAACTATATAATATAATATATATACTATCTTACATCCATCTTAAGCCCAGATCTACCAAACATTGAGAGGGATCAGTCTCTATCATGAGTTTCAAACCTCTTTTAGAGCTAAAAGAGATTTGATCCCTCTAAGCCCTTCGTAGATTCAAAGTTAAGATGGATCTAGGGTAATTTGATTATTAGCCTTTAAATAGGCCACATTAGAGAAGAGTACCATGGAAAAGCACCATGAGCTTGATAATTTTATGTTTTTATTTTATTTTTATTTTTATCTTATTTTATTTTGTTTTATTTTGACTAACTTGAAATGTTAAACATTACAACATCTCTACCATACTAGACTAGACAATGCAACACAATTAGGTAAGCCACATACATTAAATGGTTGATACATGTCAATACACTTAAACATATATACGTTTAAAAAAACATGTTACAAGATTCACCCCACTTTCCCATGGAAATTCATAACCTATAGATAGGTTTTGTTATAATACTCTTGGTCAATACCATGATTTACTAATACAAAAAACCCAAAAAACCATTTCATATCCGTGTGACATCTTTTTAATTAATCAATTTCTTAAATGGGCAAAAAGAGAACAACTACTTTAGAGATAAATCTCAACCTTTGATTTGTTTATAGTGCTAAGAATATTATTAAATATCCTGTGGAGTTAAATCCCTACTATTTACCTAACAATTATTGATAATTA
>APFE030590418.1:107729-129814 GCA_000404065.3 Pinus taeda
TAATATACTATTATATATTTGTGCTATATTATATTATAAAAGTGATTATTTTGTTTAGAAAATAATGTTTTTTTATAAGATTTTGAGGAAATTTAACGGAAAGTTTTGGAAATCCAAGTTAGAATGTTTTAAAATTAATTTTAGGTGGTCCAAGGGTTTTTGAGAATGCTTTCCAAATTCAGATTTTTTGAAACAGATTCATCCTAATATGATGAGAAAATTTTCATTCACGATAAATTGTTGCATGTTTAGACAAGTCCTAAAAGAATTAATATATGAGTTATTATGATATAATATATACTAACAATAAATATGCCAATCAATCTAACTATATAATATAATATATATCAGCTTACATCCACTTATTGAGAGGGATCAAATCTGTATTTTGAGGTGCAAACTTCTTTTAGAGATAAAAGAAGAATTTGATCCCTCTAGGCCCTTGGTAGATTCAAAGTTAAGGTGGATCTAGGCTAGTTTAATTATTAGCCTTTTAAATAAGCCACATTAGAGAAAATTACCATGGGAAAAAACCACGGGCTGGATAGTTTTATGTTTTTATTTTATTTAATTTTGTTTTATTTTGACTAACTCAGAATGTTAAACATTACAACATCCCTACCATTCTGGAATGTGCAACACAACTAGGTTAGCCATATACATTAAATGGTTGATACATGTCAATACACTTACCTCTCGTGATACATCTCATGTTACCAAAATTTAAGTAAATATAATTATATTATTATTAATTTAAAAAGAATTAATATATGTGTTAAACATATATACATTTAGAAAAACATGTTACAAGATTCACTCCACTTTCCCATAGTGATTCATAACCTATTGATTGCTTTTGCTATAATACCATTGGTCAATACCATGGTTTACTAACACAACAAACCCAAAAAATCATTTAATGTCCATGTGACATTTTTATAATTAATCAATTTCTTAGAAGGGAAAAAAGAGAATAACTATATTGGAGATAAATCTCTACTTTTGATTTGTTTGTAGTCCTAAGAATATTTTTGAATATCTTGTGGAGTTAAATCCCTACCATTTACCTGATAACTATTGATAATTAAATCAAATCTTTGAAAATCCTATTTCAAAATAAACATGTTTACCAATTAAAAACTATTAATAATTACTATATATTATAATTATATTAATTTATCTATTATTATATAAGGATATGCTTGTAAGGTAGTTTAGTTATATATAATTGTAATTGATATTATAGGCATTATTTCTTTATTAATTAGAAATATATTATAATTATTATTAATATATATATGTATTAATAATTGTAGCATTATTTTTGTAATATTACTATTTGCCATCATATATATATATATATATATATATAAAGATATTTTAATATATAGTTACTCTAAATATTTATTATACTTTATTTATATTTTTATGAATTATAAATTTGTCGATTAATAATTTAGAATTAAATATGATAATGTATAATGAATTTTATAGCGTTATATTAGTTAATTAACATGATATATTAATGATGTATTATTAATAGTTAATATAGAGTTATTAAATTATATAATCAAATAATCATTTAAATTAAATAGTCGGTATTATGTTTTATATGTATCAATTATATAAGTATCAAAATACTTATTATCATACCTCTCACTATATCTTTCAGGTTGCTAAAATTAAGAAATAATAAATTCTAACTTTGTTTAAAATCATTGCTATTATTGTTATTATTGATAAAAAAATGAATATATAAGTTAAACATGTAAACATTTACTATCTTGGGGGATTTTTAATATGTAAATAGGTTTTTTACAATATTATGGGTCATCAATAGCACATGCTACAATCATAACTCATCATATGATATTTTTTAATTAGTAAATTTAATTAAAAGGGAAAAAAAGGCATAATTATTTTGGAAATAAATCTATCTTTGATTTGTGTATACTAATAAGAATAATTTACATTATTTTATGGAGGTTATATTCCTATTATCCATCTAATAATATTGATAATTTAATTATAATTGTAGAAGCCCGGTTCCAAAATAGACATACTTATTGATAAATATATATTATCAAATTAAGTTTTATATATGTATATATATATATATAATAGTAGCTAGATAGATAGATAAAAGTTCTTTGATATTGTAATTTGTTTATTTAATTATCGAAAGAGATTGGTAAAGATTATGTTATATCTATATCTATAATATATATATATATATATATATAATATATATTAGTATAATATATATGTATATATATATATATATATATATATATATATAGATATGAAAGTTAATTTGATATTGTACTTTGCTATTTAATTATCGAAGAGATGTTGAAAGTTATGTTATGTAAACATTTTGGACTCGGGCCAACACATAAAAATGAAATAAAACAAAAATAAATAAAAAGGTTATTAATTATAATATTAGTTATTAATAATTAAATAAACCTAGTTCTATTTTAATTTCTCAAGTACAAACATTTTTTCAAGTTTTGCACTCAACAAAAAGTTTGTGACTTGAAAGATTTGATTTCTCTCTACTCATGATAAATTTAGAATAAATATAGGTATAGACAACAATAAATGGATTGCTATAACCTTGATTTTTTATACAAATTGATTTTTTTAAACAAGAATGAGTATTTTTCACCACAAGTACCAAATTCGGTCCTCGTGCCCAAAAAAAAGTCAATACATCAATTCGAAGTTCAATACAGTGCACAATAAGGCTTGACATTTTGTATTATACAAAATAATAATAATAGATGTTGTATATATGTTATAAAATAGAAATTGCACCAAATGTTGTAAAGGAAACGACGTAAGGTAGTGGCATAGGAAAGAGTAACATTGAAAATGGATGTGTGACCTGCAACATTTGAAGAAGAAAATCCTGGATGTAGCTAATACTCAAAACCCATTCAACAATTTGAAAGATACAAAAGATTAAGAACTATGTTTCTTTTTTGTATAAGTGAAATACAAAAGAAAAGGAAAAAATACAAAAAAGTTGTGAATTGAAACCAAAATGCATATGGGCCAACATTATTGCAATCTGCACCATGTCATCATAGAGTTGGAATCTAAGTGTTTTGCAAGATTTCGTTTTCCACTTACAGAAAAGGAGCAAAAAATTTAAAAAACCATAAGAGTTCAAGACCATACATGTTACTTCAGCAATCATGAAGTAATTAAAACTGCAACAAGTACTTGAATAGCGATATTCTTCATATGAATCGGATAATTGATCATGTCAAAGTGTCAATATGAGGGCACTATTTGCTACGTTTTAACATTTGAGCTATAGATATTGAAAATTTAGATTTACATATCTTTTACACTTTATAATAGAGTTACACATTATAATAGAGTTGTGACACATGAAGCCCAACAATACAGGGTATTCACAATACTTCCATATGGTGGTATGATCAAATTGTGCACCATCATCACCTGCAATACAACTTTTTTCTTCAGTTATGATATCTATACAAAGGCATCTAAAGTGAGGTTGTGTGCATTAAATTCAAAATAGATGCTAAAGGAAAAGATATCGAAGCCATCTAAATTGAGGTTGTGGGTGCATTGAATTTAAAATAGATGTTAGCATAAAATTTGTAAGTTTAGAATAGATACAGGAGTATAGGTGATAGATTAACATATGTTCATCTTAACTCCAATTCTATTTTCTTAAATCCAAGATTATTGAGAATTTTTCTAAATTAAACAAAAAAACAACTACAAACTTTTCACTATTTATGATCTATGCTAGTATTTTTATATATTTATTAGTAGTTTTCTCTTTTTAAGACATTTGATATTGAATTTTGTTCAGTTTGAGATTTTAACTTGTAAGATATTCATTGAATGATGATGGCGGTGAGGGTGGATATTGAAGGAGAGGGTGAGGGATGGATATATACAATGTCCTTACGTATGCTAATTACAACTATCATTTTAATATAATTTTTTAAGTTTGTACATGGATAGAAAAGGCAACTCACCTATGATTGATGGAGAAAATGGTACAATTTGAGAGATCAATTCACATATTAACTGGCCTAAATCCATCTTAACTCTGGATCTATTAAGCACGGAGAGGTATCAAATCTCTTGAGGTCCAAACTTCTTTTTTTAGTGCAAAATTCAAGGAAAACTTTGCACCTTCAAAAATTTGATACCCCTTGAAGCTTGATAAATCCAGAGTTAAGATGGATCTAGGATTGTTTAATTATTAATAATCAGTAATTATAATTCTTAATGTTCTTTTTCTAATTTTAATTTTATTTTTATGTAATTTCCATGAGTCGTTTTTTTTTAATTGACAATTATAATTAATAATAAAAATTTTTTATTTTATTTTTTATGTAATTCAACCCACTCAAAATGTTTAGATAACATAACATGTAATAGAAAAACATGACAAAACATCTCTCCATTCTAGGATTAGAGTGGGTCTCTTGACAAAAAAAATGTAATAAACCACATTAAAAAAATATTTATAAAATATTTTGATTGTGAAATGAGAGAGCTTTTGGGCATGTGGTATTGACGAACCATAATATTGGCCCATTGTATTGTAACAAAGCTTATTTACAAGTTAATAATATCCATGGTAAAGTTAAGATGAATATCCATGGTTAAAAAGCTTGTTATATTGTAAGTATTAAGTTTTTAAGTGCTTATTAATGAAATTTAAATATTGTTACAAAATTATTGTTTTAATTTATATGGTAAAATGGATATTAATTTATAGTTACTATTTAATATTTTATATTCTAATGTGATAGAGGCTTCGATATATATCAAAAGTAATTATATTTTTTTCTTTCTTTTAATTTAATTAAAATTTTTTTATAAAATCAATTCAAATAAATATTTGTAAAAATATTTGATTTTGAGGTGAGAGACAATTGTTGTATTGATGAGTCATGGTATTGGCTCATAGTATTGCAATACAACCTATTTACAAGTAAATAATATCTATGGTAACACAGGTATGAATATGCATGATTAAAAATATTATTAAATTTTATTGATTATTAATTAAATTTAAATATGGTTACATAATTTGGTTATTTTATTTATAGAGTAAAATGGATCTTAACTTATAGCTATAACTTGTATGTTATATATTTTAATGTGATGTGTATATTATTATTTTTTTTTTAAAAAATTTATTCATAATTTTATTAATAAAAAAAAATACAATATAACAAATTGAATTTTATTATTTTTACTACATTTAGTATTTTACAGATACTACAACGTCTCGCCATACTCGATTTTATATTACTTTTAACCTTTTGTTATTATTTAATTTAGTAAATATGTACAAATATTTACATGCTTACATTACACTTACACATTTCTCTTATACCTACATATCTCAGTGTAAAATATCTCTCAACTCAAAAACACATTTTAATAAGTAAACTCTATAAGATTTAAAATTATAAACAGTAACATTACCATGAAATTACACACCTTCCAACTATACAAATAATGCCACAATTTTATAAAATTAAATAATAATTATTCTATTTCAAAAAATATAAAACAATATAAATTGACATTATTATACGAATATCAATAGTTTTTTCTTCCTTAATAAACTTTGTTATATTGTGTGCAGGAGCATCAAGACCCTCTTCATCTGTAAATATGGAATAAAAAGGGGGGTGTGATTATTTTAAATATTTTGTTATTTTTAATAAAATAGGGAGTGTTTTTAGGCATAAAAGAAATAGATGTGGATAAGGAAAGCTTTTCTATTTTAGAACAGGGAAAAAGATGGGAAAAATCCTCAAGATGCTTTGCATGTAGACTCTTAGAGCTTTTAGTTGGGTGATTTTAGATCATGCTTAGTTTTTATAAATTAGGAATCCTCAAAGACATTGAGGATCAGAGAGATAGAGAGAAGGAGTGTGAGAGTTTTCTTGTTGGGAGCCTTCGGGCAGTTTGTAAAGGGCCATAAATTCTGCTTATCTGGCCAACACAGTTTGTAAGTAATTTGTTTTGTTTCAAATTATATATATACATATATACTGGTTGATGTTGAAGTCGATCTGCAATTAAAGGATTGATCGCCAATTGTGAGTCGTTGCAATGTCAAAAGTTTACTTACTTTCTTTTATGGAATTGTTAGTGTGATTGCCTGTCCAAATCACAATAAATTATCCTCAATACAGCATCATATAGCGCCTTTATATTTGCTATGTTAGACCCCAGTTCGTTGTTTTACTTGCGGAAGGGTGATTGGGAATAAGTGGGATACGTATCTCGACCTTCTGCAGGCCGACTATACTGAAGGGGACGCTCTTGATGCATTGGGTTGGTGAGGTACTGCTGTAGGCGTATGTTTATGACTCATGTTGATCTAATCGAGAAGCTTTTGGACTACAACACATTAGAGAGGAGTGAAACAAATTAAGGTTGAATAAAATTTTGGACGGTTACTGTTGGCGTGATGTTGCCTGTGCGCGTGGAAAAACGGGAGCGCGTGGTTGTATAAACTATGTTTCATTCTGGAGAAGAGACATATGTATTAGATGGCTTGTATACATTGGGGAAGAGTAATTGCATGGTTAATAACCCTATGTGCATGAAATGTTTGCAGGAGCGCGTGAATGGGCATAGTGATTGGCGGGCATGGTTGTTAATTATATAACTGTTAATTGTAATGAATAACATGAAGTTAAAGCTGAGATAAGAAGGCCTTCTGCACATGCCTTACAATTTGATTTTATGAAATGAGGGCGCACCTGCCATTGAACGTGGTTTCGATTTTATTCAAAGTGATGCCTTCAACACCTATCGCTTATGTTACAATTAAGAATCCTCCGGATGGGAGATTGAGAATCCAAGATTGAAGGAACTTTATTTTGGTAATAGTTGAAGAGCAGTTTCAGTGGGTTATTAGGTCTGGTATAAAGATAGACGGAGTATTTGTAAGGACAAGGACCAAATATGTGGTGGAAAAGAACAACTTGTAATTGCCAGCGTGAGCGGACTTACAGTGCTGATTGAATGTTAAATATTGAAGTCGCCAGGAATTAATTTGTTGATTAGGAGCACATGTTTTTTTTATGCATGAGTAAGTAAGAAAGAATCCAAGGTTTTGCAGGGAGGAGCCTTGCATCAAAGTGGTATCAGAGCAGGAATAGCTCTTTTTGAAGGTTCAAGTGTTTTTTGTTAAGTTAATTGCATGTGATGATTTTTGGGACTGATGAATATTGATTTACAGGAATATTGAAGAAATCTCAGCGGGAGGAAGGAGAAGTGAATGTGGCAGAACCTAAAGATTCAATAGTGGTTGAATAAAGTTGCAAATGAGGGAATCCTACAAGAGCAGCGGAGGATGCTCAAAAGGTTCCAGCAGAGGAACTATGATTACCAAAAGGCCAGATCCGAAGGAAAGGATTGGTGAGGTAAGTGGCAGCAAGAGAGGTTGTTGTGGTAGAGGCTTCATGCAACTCATAGGGGAGCAACTCATGGCGAAGGATATGACTACTAAAATTCATAAAGGAGAGAGAAGAGGTTCAGAAAGAGGCCACAGAATGAAGAAGGAGAAATATGCCAAGGCGAATGGCATAAGACAGCAGTTGACTCAGGAAGAGTATGAGAAAGAGAAAGCTGAGATAGCAGCTCATCTTGAGCTTTTGATGAAGTTGTTGAAGGAAGATGTGAAGGACCAGAGACATGGTTTACTGATGAGGAAGAGAGTGAAGTGACAGAGGCTACAACAGAAGAGAGATTTACAGATAAGCATGCAGTTACAAGAGGAGATGAGAAAGCTTAAGCAGATGATGGATGAACACTTGAAACAGGAAGAACTCAAAGCAGCCGAGTTGGAAGACGAGGATATCATTGATGATTTCTTGAGTTATTGGGTAGATCCAGATTAGCTGGATAATGTGAACTCTTGTGTTTGTATAGCTGACAATTGTGATATGATTACAGGTGTTGAGGAGGATGTGCCATCTTGTGAAACTATTACAGCACAAGAGGAAGTTCTTGTAGATGAAAAAGAAGTGAATCAGTCTGAAGCACAGATAGAGGAAGTAACAGTTGATACTGAAAGTTTATGTATGAATACAGGTGATGATGAGGTGCTTCAGCGATGCTACAGAGAGATTGCATTGTTAGAATACTGGTTGGAAAATCCAGAGTATGACAGGGAGATTGCAGAAGAAAGAGTCCAGTGCAGTGAACCAGAGGGAAAAGTTGCAGATGAAATTGCAGATGATGAGCCAAAGCATGTTGTAGAGGGACAGGAAGTTTGGGAGGTAGCAACATCTATGGCGACAGCGGCAACAACATTCATAGTGACAGCTGAGACAACAATGGTAGCAGGAGAAGAGGCACTGATGCATTATGTTTTTTATTATAACAATTGTTTTGTAAATAAATGTTTTATTGAAGATGCTGGAGAAAGTCTATTAGACAGAGAAATTGAATTGATGAAGCGGGTGATGGTGAAAGAATCCCGGACGAGACCAGCAGCAATAAAGCAAATGAGAAGCTGCAAAAAGAAGACAACAGATGATTGCGAGAGTGCAGTTAGTGGAGCAAAGAAACATAAGGTGTGGAGACCTGGAGAAGAACAACAGACAAAAGCAGTGGCAAATGATGACTTGCAGCACAAGGTGTGGGATCCAGGCATGCACAGATTCGAACACATGATGAGGGGATCATGATTAATTTTAAGGTTGGGTGTATGATGCAGGAGCATCAAGACCCTCTTCATCTGTAAATATGGAATAAAAAGGGGGGTGTGATTATTTTAAATATTTTGTTATTTTTAATAAAATAGGGAGTGTTTTTAGGCATAAAAGAAATAGATGTGGATAAGGAAAGCTTTTCTATTTTAGAACAGGGAAAAAGATGGGAAAAATCCTCAAGATGCTTTGCATGTAGACTCTTAGAGGTTTTAGTTGGGTGATTTTAGATCATGCTTAGTTTTTATAAATTAGGAATCCTCAAAGACATTGAGGATTAGAGAGATAGAGAGAAGGAGTGTGAGATTTTTCTGGTTGGGAGCCTTCGGGCAGTTTGTAAAGGGCCATAAATTCTACTTATCTGGCCAACAGAGTTTGTAAGTAATTTTTTTTGTTTCAAATTATATATATACATATATATTGGTTGATGTTGAAGTCAATCTGCAATTAAAGGATTGATCGCCAATTGTGAGCCGTTGCAATGTCACAAGTTTACTTACTTTCTTTTATGGAATTGTTAGTGTGATTGCCTGTCCAAATCACAATAAATTATCCTCAATAAAGCATCATATAGCGCCTTTATATTTGCTATGTTAGACCCCAGTTCATTGTTTTACTTGCGGAAGGGTGATTGGGAATAAGTGGGATACGTATCTCGACCTTCTGCAGGCCAACTATACTGAAGGGGACGCTCTTGATGCATTGGGTTGGTGAGATACTACTGTAGGCATATGTTTATGAATCATGTTGATCTCATCGAGAAGCTTTCAGACTACAACACTTTAGAGAGGAGCGAAACAAATTAAGGTTGAATAAAATTTTGGACGGTTACTGTTGGCGTGATGCTGCCTGTGCGTGTGGAAAAACCGGAGCGCGTGGTTGTATAAACTATGTTTCATTCTAGAGAAGAGATATATGTATTAGATGACCTGTATACATTGGCGCAGAGTAATTGCATGTTTAATAACCTTATGTGCATGAAATGTTTGCAGGAGCGCGTGAATGGGCATAGTGATTGTCAGGCATGGTTGTTAATTATATAACTGTTAATTGTAATGAATAACATGAACTTAAAGCTGAGATAAGAAGGCCTTCTGCACATGCCTTACAATTTGATTTTATGAAATGAGGGCGCACCTGCCATTAAACGTGGTTTCGAGTTTATTGGAAGTGATGCCTTCAACACCTATCGCTTATGTTGCAATTGAGAATCCTCTGGATGGGAGATTGAGAATCCAAGATTGAAGGAACTTTCTTTTGGTAATAGTTGAAGAGCAGTTTCAGTGGGTTATTGGGTCTGGTATAAAGATAGCTGGAGTATTTGTAAGGACAAGGACCAAATATGTGGTGGAAAAGAACAACTTGAAGTTGCCAGCGTGAGCGGACTTACAGTGCCGATTGAATGTTAAATATTGAAGTCGCCAGGAATTAATTTGTTGATCAGGAGCGCATGTTTTTTTTATGCATGAGTGAGTAAGAAAGAATCCTGGGTTTTGCAGGGAGGAGCCTTGCATCATATATCAATAATTTTTTCTTCCTTAATAACACTTTTTTATTCCACTTATTCTTATTGACATACTGCATCATATAAAAGGAACAAACGATAGTGACCAAAAGAAAGGGATTTGATAGAGAAATCCTATTGGTGTTAGGGTGTCCCATTTTTAACGTCAGAACAAAGAATTTCCACAAAGAATTTCCTAATAAAATTGTAATCATGATAAGCAAGTTAAAAAAAAATTGAAATCCCACCTCCAAGCCAAATGTTACATTTAATAAACTAAACAAGCTAAATGAATAAGTTTTTCAAAGGCTAAGGGTAAAATATTGGTAAACTAAAGACAATGTGTGTTGTTGTGTGCGGCCTTATTTTGTTAATGACTCGGTCAACAACCCTTCCTACCTAGATATTCACTTGATTGGGACACTTTAGATTAAGATTATAACATACTTCAAAACTAGAATAAAATGATAAATAAAGGGACAAATAATATACATACAAATTGAGTTAAAAGATAGTGGTAAAGAAAAATAATATTTATTAAGAAAAGTAAGTAGATAAAGTGTTTGTTTTTTTAATGTATGGAAAAAAAGGAACCGTTCCAGAATCAAAGGCATTTGGTAGGAAAGGTATTTAATATTAGTGAATGTTTTTTGTTGTCTTTATATAATTATGTAACTACACATTGCAACTTAAAAATAATATCAATAATAGCCTCGAGTATGGAAGCATTTTTTCTCCTAATAAAGAAAAATGTCGAGATTTTTTCGTACAAACAATAACTTGTAAGTGGGGAACTTGAACAAAGGAAGGAAAGGTTGTACAAACACATCTTGAGAGCTATAGTTTGGGAAATAATAAATAATAAGAAAGATTTTCAATGGATTGTGGTTATTTTGACTTGTAAGATGGGGCTTGGGTTTAAAGGAAGCATTGTTACATTGCTATTGTTTAGGAGGGTTATCCTTAAGTTGATTGCAGATTCCTGGAATATTTAGGGATATTTCGGGATCTAATGGATATGGGCGTGGTCAATTTTTTGACCACACCCATGTCTGTTGAATCCCGAAATATTCTGGGAATATGCAATCGACTTAAGCTCACCGGTTTAGGAATGAATATTTAGGTATGTTTTGTTCAGTGTTGTTTTTAATTTTTTTTAGGACTATTACATATAGTTTGTTTGAGGTCACAAAGAATGAGATAATGAGATTATATTTGAGGAAGTTGGCCACTTAGTTTCTCAAAATGCATGATTATCTTTTCACAAACAAATGGCAGTCTCCTGTTGCTAAGAATTTGACATATGATTTTGTGAACTTTGAATTTTCTTCATTTGGCCCTTACTCGAGGCAAATGCGCAAGCTCTGCGCTTCGGAGTTGCTATGGTCCAGGACGGTAGATTACTTCCACTTTATTAGAGAAGAGGAAGTCTCATCTATGACTCGCTCTATTATCAATTCAGACGATTCTCGTTGCTTAAACATCAGGAACGTCGTGGCATCCCTGGCTACGGCTATAACCTACATGATGGAATTTGGTAAAATGTATTCGGACACAGTCCTAAAAGGTTTCAATTCCATGGTCAGAGAAAGTATTTTGTTACTTAGCTCATTTAATATTCGAGATTACCTACCTTATTTAGGCTGGATGGATTTGAAGGGTGTCAACTTCCTGATGAAGAAACTACACAAGACGCAAGAACAGTTGTCAGAGAAAGTAGCAAAGTGAAAACTATTGTAGAACAAAGGTCCAAAGTAGAATGGAGGAACACCTTGAAGGCTTAAGAGGATGTTGTAGAATAGTATGCATTCATGGCTAATACAAACACAATTTTGGAGACGGTATGTCTCACTCTCTCCTTTCTTTTATTGTATGCTTGTATCATATACTATACTATGATTTGTTATCATTTTCCTGTCTTGTCTTTGAAGTTATTTTTGCATCTATAATCAGTGGTTCTCAGGCAGATCTTAAGCTTAGGATCTTGGTTACTGGTTTTCGTGATTCTTTAATGTCATTAGTTGGTGAAGAGAACATTGTCCCAAATTCTTGGATGGGGTTACTTGATCATAGTTCAAACAGACCCTATTTGTGTCTTCAAATATGTTGTTGTAGCACGTTTGTTGTTTCAGCAATGCCCAAAATTTGGGCTAAACAGAACCAAAATTTGGCCCTCCTCTAACCCTATGGCTTCCGGAGGCCTTTGATTGGCCCTTCATTGTCCAAGTCTGAGTAGAAATCTCACTTAGCTCTAAAGTTGTTTGTGTGATCCGAGTCTTAACTTTGATTGAAAATGTAGAAGCTATCAATTCTAGTAGATAATTTTAAATTGTTGTAGCATGTAGGTTGGGATTCATGCTACTGAAATTGTGTGAATTCTTCTTTGTGTAGGGAACATAAAAGGTACGATGTCTAATATACCTTCAGCAAGAAGTTACATTGCAAACCTACAATTTGAAAACAATGTGTAATTTGCACCTGCGTTGGTTGGATGGAGCTCTCATTGAGTGAGAAGTTTTCAACTGTGTTGGTTGGAGCTCTCATTGAGGGAGACTTTGCACAAATGCCTCAAGCAATAAAATGGATGAGATGGGAAAACTTCCCACTGAAATGCTTAGCATGTGAATGGAAGATGCAACAACTAGCTGTACTAGATTTGAGTTACAGCAAAGACATCAAGGCAGCCTGGTTGAGGCAGTCTAGACAACTTTTTCTGATGAAAAGGTAATTAGGAAAGAAAAATATAAACAAAAAATAAAGATGGTATTTCTTGCATGTAATTTCCAGTTCCACTATGAATAGAAGCTCTCATATAACCAAAACGAAATACTAGGAAATACTTGCTAAATTTGTTAATGGACAATGCTTTTTGCAGGGTCCCCACAATATAAAGTACTGAAGCTAAATTAGTGTACAAATCTTCAGGTTCTTCCAAATTTAAGAAATCATACATCGCTCATAAGGTTGGAGCTTTGTGGTTGTACATAGATGAAGGAATTTCCAAAATTTGTTGGGCTTTTAATCTTCACCAGAATCTGTTGGACTTTTAATCTTCACCAGAATTTGTTGGACTTGTTTGACTTTTAATATAGCTTAAGCACTTAGATTTGTCAAATTGCTAACCTGAAGAAACACAAAACCTAGCTTCTCCTAGTTCCAGATCTCCCTTGTTCCTTCATCTCCCTTTTTTAAAAGTTGGCTTCTCCTGGTTCCAAATCTCCCTTGTTCCCTCAGTCCTGGTTCCAGATATCCCTTGTTCCCTCAGTCCTCATTCTAGATCTATGTTGTTCTCCCTTGTTCCCTTGGTCTTTTTTCCTCCTCAAACACAACTAGAATCATATGTATTATCCTCGCATTCTCACCAGCTATAAAATATTGTAGTTCATTCCTCTAGTTCTGACCAGCTTCAGCTTTTGTCTCCTAACACGGAAGAAACATGCATTCACAGGTGGCGACGTTAGCCACTCTAAATGACTTAGACACCCACCCAACTGACTGAACACTCTGCTTAGCTTTGCAAAACATTCGCATAACATTTAATGTTTTAAATTAATGTTGGCATTAATTTAGCAGTTTCAAAACAGAAATTAAATCAATGAACCTAACCTATCTTTTTGGCCTCCCTGCCTAGGGAAGAGGCCAAATAAGATGTGAAATCCATTGAACTATAAAAACTACACACCAAAAAACATGCATGGACTAAAAACTTTAAAACTTTAGGTTAATTATGAGCCAACTAATGCTTATCAGAGGATTACTATAGTCCCATGCCATTGCCAGATGGCTGGGACTAATAATGCACTTTGATTTTTTTGGTTAAGAGAAAGTAATTTTTTTTAAAACAATAATTTAAAATATAAATATTTTAATTATTTTTATAATTAGGAAATAATTTTTAATATAAATATTTATTTGAACAATTTTCTAATTTAATAATATTACAAGGATAGGCATGTTAAATAATTATTTTTTATTTGCATTATTTTTGCAACATAAGAGTAGTATGTTACAAATTAATTATACAAAATAATATAAAAAAAAAAAAAAAACATACAACATAAAACATTATTACTTGGTTCTTAACTAAAGTGGGATGCAAACAAAATGGTTTATAATTTCACATCTTTTTTCTTTGTTTGTGAGATTCTTTCTAAGTTTCCTTCCTCTCCTTAAAGGCCTTATGACCAAAGGAGAAAGCAATATTTTCTTATTTTCTTCCTTTATGACAGTGGTTAATGCCATAAAATCTATGAACATCATCAAAATGTAACTAGATCCCATTATTTTCTCTCTCTTTCTTTTTAAACTTCTTTTTCCATATGATAATTTCTGATGGGATGATTTAAATGGTTCTTTTCTAATTACTCATTCTACAAGGAAATTGGACTTGCATCAATGGTGGAGTTTAGGATACATTGTCAAGTATTGGTGTTGGGATGGAGTGTCTTACAAAATGCACAAGACTACAAAATGAAGAGAGTAAGGCATAATTCTCACTAATCAATTTATATATCATGTTCAAATATATTTTAACATAATTAAATTTTATTAGTTTTAATAATTATTTCTTGAATAAAAATCGTATATTTAATAATATATCCAATTTATTCATGTTCACAATACTTTGACTATACAATTTGATTTTTAAAATGCACCCTACATAATATCTAGGAGAAAATATAATTACAAATTATATATTTTCACGATCAATTATAGTAAAAAGTTCAAACAAGTCATAAAAAAATAATAGGAACTACAAATATGATAGCATAGTTAGAATATCCAATTGCAGTTCAACAAGTCATTTTGAACACCTCTGCAATGAGAAAAAACATGAATGTTTGACAACTTTAATTTAATATTTTAGAAAGTTCCAATATATCTTTGTCAATATCTAACCACGTCGATAAAAACTTCGATTATATTACTATAAATGAATGTGGCATATTCATAAATGCATATATAAATAAGCTTTTTTTTTATATTACATTGGAATCGGCAACAGGGGTAGCCTCGCGACTTGCGTTACACGTGGTCGATTCTGACCACTACCTCTATAACCACTGGGAGATGCGCCTGCCCCTCTATACATCTCTAGGGTATGTCCGGGGAATTTGAACTCGTGACCTTCAGTACAGAGCCCGCCTTTCTAACGAACTTCATCGCATTGTGATTACAAACTCGCCTACCCCCATGGGGCTACATATATAAATAATTTAAAATAAAAGAAAAGATAAATATATAATCATTTAAATACAGAATGATGTAAGAGTAAATCTGCATTTATTAGCAATGGACAAGCAAGCAAGAACATTGAAAATTAATATCTATATATGAATATATTTTTTCAGAAGAAAGAAAAATCTCTTCTATTCACTATTAATGAATATATAGGTTACATTATGTAGTATGTGATTCCAAGCTTGTTTCCATAATTTAACAAAATAATCTAACATAGTCCTTTCAACCAAAATACAAAAGAATTAGGATCTATCAAATCAATTACTATTCTCCTATAAGTTATCAATATTTTTTTTTCAAACTAAAAGTACCTTTATATTTCATATGAGGAATACACATGTTCCAGTCTTCAAGCGACTATTTACTCTCAGGAACAAGGATTGAAAACATAAAATTAAATTTCATCATGTCACTAGTGGGAATTGAACATGGGTGTGGAGGATCCCAATCATTCCTCCCAACCAATCAAGATAAACCCAATTGAAACCATAAGCCATCAAAACTTTACATCAACCCATTAGATCAGCATAAAAAGTGTAAAGCACATAAAAAGGAGAAGGTTAGAGATGTAATTCCATAGATTGATGTTCCACTCTAGTTAGAAATTCAGTGATCCCAAAGTAGCGAATGGGAAGCTTTAGGCCCTATTTTGAAAGTGTGTTTGATTTAGTGTTAAGCTCTTTGAGAATGTGGTTCAAAGATAGTCATTCATAAGAATGCATTGCCTCCTGAATTTCCAACAGTATAGACTAAGAAAAAATGTTATCCACCTCAATTTTCGTATTGTCCTAGTGAATTACTAATTTGGAGTCTCCCAACAATTGCAATTTTGTGGTATTTTTGAGGGAGGCAACCAAGAAAGAGTTCTTAGCGAGAGAAATTAAACATGATTGTTTGTGCCACACCCAAGTGGAAGTTTAACATGCAAATAATGAATGTTATTTATTTGTAGGACTACCTTGAATAAATAGAAATAATGGTGACTCTGAGCAACTCCATCGAAATAGCCCCATGGAGTACATTGATTAATAGTTGGTGGAATCGACCTTCTAGTCTTCTTTCACTTGGGACTAGTCCCGAATTCCATGTGGAGTTTGGTGATCAATCTTGTCGTTTTGCCAACAGGAATGTGTTTGGATGTAACAACACTACTATTTTGAGCCCACCAAATCTTGTAAGCAAATGGATAAATAAATTCTTCAATCTATTCAACAACATATTGCTTTATCCATTCCTTCAAGAATCCGAACAAGCTTAGCTATGACCAACTAATTTGGATGCTGGGTTAGGACATCGCATTATCTACAACTTATGTTGAATATGAACAAGAGACAAAGATATATGTGATACTTTCATTAGAAACTTTGCATAAAGGTCAATGAATTGGGCCAATCAAACCCCTCTTGAGTCCATTGTTCCACGTAAGGATTTCCTTTCACAATGCTAAGCAAAAGGTATCTATTTTTATTTAAGGGGAACATTGAGCTTCCATACTCTATATCACCACCATTTCATCTATGTTGAGAAAAAGAATTCTACATAAGTTGAAAATCCTAGCTTTGTTGTGAGGTCAGCATTGTTTGGGTTTTTTGTTCAAACGAGATTTTCTTCAACTCGGCCATGAAGTTTTATGTAATTTGAAGTGAGGAGGCCAATAAAGGACTCCCTTTATAAAGATTTAGGGCTAAAAAAACCCTAGAATCTATATATTTCCGTCCCACATGTCCCCATAACTGGGGTGATTATGTTTTAATGTTTGACAATTAGAATATCTCTACTTGTTGTAAATGAGCTATAATACTATTTAATAAGTGAAAATCGTCACCAACCCCCACCCAAGTATCCATACCTAGAGGAACATTTCGACCATTATTGATGTGCTAGGATGTCCAAGATCCAATTAAAGGAAAGTGAGAACGAAGGATTTCCATACTATCTATCCCTTGGTAGATTTTCGATGCTTCCTAAAGCATTCTTCAAAAAATATATTTGGAAGATATTTTTCTTTAAAAATCTTTCCCATAGCGAGGTGTTGACTGAGGCTAAAGAGGATATGGGTTACTAATGCTTTACAAAAATGAAAAATACTTTTGATTTCCCAACCCCAAAATTTCGTTTGGAGCACAATATTGTCCCATTTGATTAGAGGTATTCCAACTGAATTTCCATCTCTAAACCAATGGAAGTTAAAGCTGAGAATGTAAATTCTAGTTAAAATACCTTTGGGATTATGAACAATAAATAACCACTATACTAGGGTACTTTCATTAATTGCCTTTAGAAGAAAATGTGTATAAAATTACCATAAAACTATCATTGTATTTTCAAATCCATATGGAAACACATAGAGACACTACAACAAAAATTTAATACACAAATCACATCTATACATTGCTTGATACAAAAATAAAAAAACATGCATATATATTTATTCTTTGTTTCAACTCGTGATAAAATGTAAAAGGTAGAAGCCAAAGAAAAACAAAAATGCAAAGTTTTAGTTTGATGGAAGGCAAAGGTACACACAATTATATAGTTAAAGAGTGGAATTAACAATGGATAATAAAATTATTAATTATGTATTTAGGTTGATGTTCGAAGATAAAAAAATTCACAAATATACAAGATCATTGATGGGCTATTTCTTTTCAAATGCCCATATTATTTTGGTTCTCTTCATAATAGATAAATTTGTAGTAGCTTCATGCAAAACACCAATCACCTTTGTTTGTCTGGGTTTTGATTCAACCTTGTGACCTTATTGCGTCTAGAGGTGCATTCTAGGACCGAGTATGAAGGCGATGTGTGATTCCATCTATGCTCAATGTGGAGTTGACATGTGTCCTTTTTAAAGTAAAAACGAAATGCTTTCTAATTAAAAAATAAATGCCCACTATAATAAAAATAATGATATACATATTTGGTCATGTTTAATTAAAAGTATTATAAAACATCAATAATCTCGTCTTTAGTGTGTTCCCTCCATCCTTGATATTACAACCTAGTCTAAAAGACATATGTGCAGTAACATAGTTTTATATTAATTTCAAAAGGAGATAAAATCATTAAATCTAAAAATAAATATTATATTTTTGCTTTTTACTATGTGAGGAAGATATATAATTTTTTTAATTTTCAAAATATTCAAAGTGTATTGTGATAAATTATTGATATGTAATATTCATCTATTAAATAAATTATTTTTAAATACAAATTAATTAATTTATTTCCATATCAACTTCTCTCTCTCTCTCTCTCTCTCTCTCTCTCTCTCTCTCTCTCTCAGTTATTGAAGTAAAAAAACTTAAGTATTTCTTAATAAGAGATATATTTACAACTCATTTAGTTTTTAATATAAAATCAATATGTAGCATTTAAAAAATATTAATAATAATAAAAGTTTCATTGGAAAAAAGCTTATGAGTATGTTGCTCAAAACTAGTATGGATGAATTTAAACTTTAGTTCTACCAAGATACTAGAAGAATCAAATGTCTGTAAGTGCTCAAGTTTTGCACTCAAAAAGACGTTTGTATGCACTTGGTAGATCCAGAGTTAAGAGTGATCTATGTTTGTGCCTAGACCTAACAAGGAGCATGGGCACTTGAACTTTTGTAGTAGTGTATGAACACCTACATGGTTCTAACCTACATCTTCAGTGCCACAATGTAGTTTGTGGTCTCTTCTATGAAAACATGCATGTCTAGTTATTGGTTTCCTGGAATGAGAAACCTCAGGTTTTGCATATGTGAATCCATGATGTCTCCTTCCTTTCTATGTGACTATATGAAAATATATGACCCATATCACTCTCTTGTTCGCTAAATGATGGGAACTTTTCTAGTAATCATTATTTCGCAGGTTGTAAGTCTTGCATATATTTACAATAGAAATAACTTAAAAACCTTAGACCTTTATAAGTCTATAGGGAAGCACTCATATGATGAGACAAAAGGAGAGGTTCAATCATGGTTATATTTATTGGAAAATCGGGTAAAGTACTTCTCCCAAATAGATGGAAAACACAAATGGGCATGTTTGTAAGGATATTCGCTATTACCATACATCATTCCTTTGTTGGCTTAGCCTAAATGGTGTCAATTCCTATGAGGAAGTTAAGGTAGGGTGAAATACTAAGAATGGGGCTTGTGTAGTTAGAAAAAATGAGAAGGATGTGGAATTCTCAATCTCTTGGCATGAATAATGAAATGAACAACACCGTTATCTCTACCTTTTCCTATGAATAGCACCAACATCCTAGATTTTATGTGTGAGACATTTATATAAATGTACAGATAACATTATATCTTGGAAAGACTATAATAGAACCCTAAATTTGTTGTCCTATCACGTGTTATAAAAATAATTTTTTTAATTATAAAAGAAAATATAATTTATTTTTAAAGTTTACCACTACATTTTATATAAATCAAAGCTAAATTAAGAAATGCTCCATGGAAACTTAGTATGTATTTAAAAGTTAGGAAAAAATATAATGAGTCTTTAAACCTAATATGGCTAAGTACACTTTGTCAAAAACTAATTATTACTCATGATTAAAGAAAAATGATATTTAAATCTTGTAAAAAGCAAGTTTATATGAATAGATAGAAATTGTAGATTAAGTATTGACATCGTTGTAATAATTACATCTATTTATACTATTTCATATACATTAGCTATTAATATTGGAAAACTTTAAAATAAGAAATATACATACATATATATTATTGTATTTAATATTGCCAAAAGATATTGACAAGATCATTAACTTTAATGAAAATGCAATTCAATAACTCTTTTCCATTAAGTATAATTTTTATTTTTAAATTTTAGCTTTATTGCGTTTTAATTTTGGCTCTTCTATTGGTGGACCTTTCTATATTACCAATTCAATAATTCTCATTAATATTAATATATATTTGTTTAGTAAGGGTAAGCCCAATGATTAAGACAACATGTTAACTCCCTCTCCACCTAAGTTCAATTCTATAAAAATCATATGCTAAGCCTTTTCTAATGAGAAGATAATTAATATAATATTAATATAATATTATATATTAGTGTTATACTATATTATAAAGGTGTAACTTTGCTCGTGGTCAATATGGGACTTACGAATAGTAATATATTAATATAATATTAAATAATATTATATATTAGTGCTATACGCATATATAAGGTGTGGACTTATTTGTGAGTCAATATGGGCTTATAATAGTAATATATATATTAATTGAATATATATTAATTAATTTATTATTATCATATCTATATTAAAAATGGGGTGACATTTTGCTTAGAAATTATAGTTTTGGTGATTTTTAAGATGATTTGAGGAAATTCGATTGAAATTTTTGGAACTACCAAGTTAGAAGCATTTCAAAATTAATTTGTAGGTGTCCAAGGTATTTAATCAATATAATTATTATAATTAGTGCATAATATTTAATAATTGTACTCTCTTTTGGTCATATTTGAGCCTACGAATAATAATATTTACTTATATAATATTAATATATTATATATACTGTATATTATATAAAGATGCAATTTTGCCAGAAAATAGTGTGTGTGGATGATTTTGAGGAAATTTCGATAGAAATTTTTGGAAAATCAAGTTAGAAGTTTCAAAATTAATTTTACGTGCTCCAAGGATTCTTGAGCATGCTTCCCAAAATTATATTTTTTGAAAAAAAATCATTCGATTATGATGAGAAAATTGTCATCCACCATAAATTGTTGCCTTCTTAGACAAGTCCTAAAAGAATTAATAAATGAGTCAATGTGATATAATATATACAAGCAATAAACATGTCTGTCAACCTAACTATATAATATAATATATATACTATCTTACATCCATCTTAAGCCGAGATCTACCAAACATTGAAAGGGATCAATCTCTATCTTGAGTTGCAAACCTCTTTTAGAGCTAAAAGAGATTTGATCCCTCTAAGCCCTTTGTAGATTCAAAGTTAAGATGGATCTAGGGTAATTTGATTATTACCCTTTAAATATGCCACATTAGAGAAGAGTACCATGGAAAAACACCATGGGCTTGATAATTTTATGTTTTTATTTTATTTAATTTTGTTTTATTTTGACTAACTTGAAATGTTAAACATTACAACATCCTCTACCATACTAGACTAGACAATGCAACACAACTAGGTAAGCCACATACATTAAATGGTTGATACGTGTCAATACACTTAAACATATATACGTTTAAAAAAACATGTTACAAGATTCACCCCACTTTCCCATGGAGATTCATAACCTATAGATAGGTTTTGTTATAATACTTTGGTCAATACCATGATTTACTAATACAAAAAACCCAAAAAACCATTTCATGTCCGTGTGACATCTTTTTAATTAATCAATTTCTTAAATGGGCAAAAAGAGAACAACTACTTTGGAGATAAATCTCAACCTTTGATTTGTTTATAGTGCTAAGAATATTATTGAATATCTTGTGGAGTTAAATCCCTACTATTTACCTAACAATTATTGATAATTAAATGAAAATTTTCCAAATCCTATTTTAAGATAAACACACCTACCAAAGAAAAACTATTAATAATTACTATATAA
>APFE030590422.1:20043-123936 GCA_000404065.3 Pinus taeda
TGCTTCTTGATCTTCTTCTTGTGGGAGGATGAAATCCCACATTCCTTGTAGTTCCACAACTTCTTCGTCATCGGTTTGTCCTTCAATGGTTTTCTCTTCATCTTCCTCTTCTTCAGATTCAACATTTGAGATAGCGTTGGGTGGTTTCGTATCCATTGAAGGGCCTCTTTTAAAAGTTCTGTAGGGCTTTTTTGAAGAAGTTTCTGCCACTTGTTTCTTTATGACAATCATCTCATTGGACATGGTCTTTAATACTTTTTGCAACCCTTCTAAATCGAAAGGACCTTTCGTCTATTTCTTTTTGGGGTCTTCCTTGAAGGTGATCTTTTTAGATTTGCGTTCTTCTATCGCAGATCTCTTCTCCAAAGCTATAACGCGTTTCTCTACTGCTATCGCCTCTGTCAGGTTTTCAACTAAAGTTGTTTTATTCGCCCTATCTATGAAGACTACTAAGTTTGATGGTAAGGCTGTGATATACCATTCACATCGTACTTCTTCGCTAGGTTGGGAAGCAGCGGGGATTTTGTTGAAGATCTTATTGAATCGTAAATTGAAATCTTTGATGGGTTCTCTAGCTTCGACTTTAAGATTGGATAAGTCATTGATTAACGTTGTCGTTGATCTGTCATCACCAAATTTGGTGAGGAATTGATTTTGAAAGATGTCCCAACTCGTTATAGACCCGAAAAGTAATGAAAAGTACCATGACCTGGTTGTTCCTTGCATTGTATAGGGAAAAAGCCAGACAACAACATCTTCGTTGGTAACTCCATTGAGATTGACAGAGAGCATGAAATTGTTAATGTGCTCTTCAGCTAGCATGCCTACTTCTGGGTTGAACTTGGGTAGCCATTTCTCAGGATGGGCTGGTATTTGGCTTAGGGGTGGAGGCAGTAAAACCGCTCCAAGGTTGTTCCATGGAGATTGGGCCATTTTTGAGCTGCTGGTAATTGCAAGTGTAGGGGATGATCCTTGATGATGAGAAGATGGAGATATTATGATCTTGGATGATTGTGGAAGAGGGGTTGTGGAAGGTGGATGAGTGATTTGGAATGAAGATGTGGGCGGTTGACTTCACGGTGAGGCGGTTGAGATGGACGATGTAGATGAAAGAGTCTCATTGTCAGAGTGTAGTGATGTTTTCCTTGCTCTTTTCCTGGTGGGAAGAGGGAATTCAGTTGGCTGGATGTCAAATTTTCCGCTCTTTAACTTGGTCAGGGGATGAGCAGGATTGTACTGCGAAGTCACGCTGCTTTGAGATTTATCAAACCCTAGCGTAAAAATAGAAAATCCCTGGAGTTTGTGAATAAGAGTTTGAACTTCAGGGGGTTCAATGGTGGATGGGTCTGAAATATTAGGGTATGTAGCAGCGCTTATTATTCGACCGACTTCTGATTCTGAATTTAAATGTAATGAAAAAGTCGGGGGAGTTGATGAGGGTGATTTACTCTCATAATGGTATTTAGATTTTGATTTAGGTGCCATTCATAGTTCAGGCCCTCCTTCTAGTGCCAAATATGTTGAAACCCCGAAAATCGGGTCGACAACAAGGGGGATACCCACCCGGTCCGGACCTTTGTTGGCAGCTCCTTATCCGTTTGGTATAGCAGGTCCGACTGGGGATAACGGGACCAGTTTCCCGACTTTGTGTGTGTTTGTGTGCATGTAGAGTTGAACTATGCTGATCTAAGAGAAATTTAAAGCTAATCTAATTCAAACTCTTTAAACTAACTCTATGTTATTGTAATCTAATGAGAAACAACACATCTAATCTACACTAACTCGGGGTGTATATCTTCTATTATGTGATCTAAAAAGATTTCGAACAATAACTGGTAATAAAGATCATTCAGCTATCATAAGAATAGAAACCATTAAAGATAAACCACTTTGCATAAGAAGTTAGGCAAAATAGTTGTGAACAGCATATCGCATAATAAGTTATTCATATGTCAGACACAAACAATATGACTCCACCGTACAAAGTGCCAAATGATAACCCATACATTCATATAATGACATATAAACAACTGAAACTATAAATCACTTAAAGAACATAAGAAGGAATAGTCAAGAGATAAAAGTACCATTTATGACTGATTCCACTCATAAGCTTCAAGCAACAATGATTTATCTCTCCTTGCTCTAACATCTACTAAGAGTACAGAAGTGCAACATCAGTAGCAGATATCAAATGCAAACATTAATAAACCTTGATCCATCCATTCATCAAAACCACCTCCGAGGGTGCAAAAGTTCATGTTCTGAGGACGAATTTTTGACAAATCTGCGGACCCTTCTCTAAATGCCTGAGAAGGGTTTAAATATTGCTAGCTAATTAACTTGATTACATAAATTTAGGATCCGGTTTTCAAATGACCGTCCTTCTGATAAAGCAAATTGTTTCTAAAATTAAATCTGACTCTGAACTATTTCTATATTTGTTCCTTAGTGCTATAAGCGTGCAGAATTCGTTTGAGAAGAGTCAGTTGGTTGCCTTCCCCTTTCGTGTGTGCTAAAAAAAATAGAAGTAACAAGAGTTGGCACCACTTTCTGGTAAACTATAAGATATTTTAGAGAATCTCCCGCTGACTGGGTGTATACTTGGTAATAACCCAAATTTCCCTCCGACTGGTTCCGCTTTTGCTATTTTGGTTTCTATCTTTGCGAATGACTTGATGAGTTAAAAGACTTTACTTTCTGAGCAATTCTCTGGATTGAAAACTGCCTCCGTTCTTCGTGGCGGGCTTTTTTGGTGTGTAAGTTTCAGGTCTTTTTAGTAATCATGCTGCTTTTGTGCGCCTTTGATTCTGAGCTTCAGATGACCTATTGGTCATTAGCATCTGTTGAGTGATACTCTGGAATCTGTAGTTCTATCCCATGCGACACTCATTTCTGAAGAGATTTCTTCTGTGTTCTCCGAGCATTGGCGCTTTCCTTTTTTCCTTAGATGTTTCCTGCGAAATTGCTCCATGTTATCTCCTGTTTTATAGTTTGCGTAAAGGAAAAGAGTAATGGAAATAAAGATTGACATGAAAGCTTCAGATCTTATGTGCGCATAATTATGACATTCAAAGTGAACTGACTTCTTTGAAAAACAAAAAAGCATTCATTCGTACAATCATTAATTTCATTTTTTAAGGCGCGCGTTTAATTCTGATTAATGGGCAGCTTTTCTTGAATACTGTACTGAGAAGAATTCGCGCTCATCGCAGATCGCAGATTCGTGTTATATTATTGTGGCATCACAATATCAGATCATCGCAGATCGCTGATCGCAGATATTAGTCATTGTGTGCTACTTTACGCGATGTTGCGATATGCGATGTCGCACATTGATCGTCAGAGATTTCTTAAGTTTCTTATTTAAGGGCGCTTATGGTGAATGTGATGCGATGAATTTCGCATCGTTCCTTCTTAGTTTGTTATGCCCATAAAATAAATGTTTCCTTGCTTTGCTACAATAAAATTCTAAGGACAAAACAAAAATGTTCATAGAAATGTTTGTTTGAATTTTTTACTAAGGGTCCCCTTTTTGCTTGGTGTTATTGCTAATATCAAACAAAAGAGGGGGGTTGTTGGTGGCCACAACAGGAGCTTAGGCATAGGGTACAATAGAGCACAGGTGATCAACATGTAGACTACCATCTCACGGAAAATGGTTTAGTGAGAGTCAAGGACAAGATCTATGTGCCAAATGATAGTGGGCTTAAGAAGCTTAGATTGGTGTATTTTCATGTCAAACCATATTTAGGTCACCAAGGATACCAAAATATGTTGACAATAGTGAAGATACTAGCTGAATCTGAACAAGGAAGTTGTAGAGTTCGTGGCTAGATGTTTTCAATGTCATTAGGTGAAAAAAGAGTATAAGCATCTAAGTGAATCGCTTCAACCAATTCTAATTCTAGAGTGGAAGTCGTAGGTAATTTCCATGGATTTCATTATAGTTCTTTCGAGGACATCAGGGAAGCATGATTCTATCATGGTTGTTGGATATAGGTATATAGGTTGAGCAAGGTAGATCACTTCATTCCATTGATAACTATTTATTCATCTGGTGACGTGGCACAAGTCTTCATCAGGGATGTCATGAGATTGCATGGTGTTCTAAAGGATATTGTGTCGAACAAGGATGCTAATTTCACTTCCAAGGTCTGGAAAGAGTTGTTTTCAGGTTTGGGGATAGAGTTCGAATTTAGTACATCTTATCATCTGTAGAGAGATGGACATACAAAGAGAGTGAGTAGGATACTGGAGGATATGTTGAGGATGTATTTCATGCATAAGTAGAGGAGATGGGGGAGTATCTTCCATTGGTTGAGTTTTCTTACAATAATGGTTATCAAGAGTCACTGAGGATGAGTGTATTTGAGGTACTTTATGGATAGAGTTGTAATACTTCTATCATCTTGAGTGATCCAGTGAACAAGGTGTTGATAAGAATGATAGACATGGAATGTGGGTTATAAAGAAGAATATAAGGAAGCACAAGATAGGTAGAAGAGTTATGCAGACCAACATAAGTAATTTAAGGAGTTTCAGGTTAGGGAGCATGTATATTTTTGCATCAAGCCCAAGAAGAGATCCTTGAGGATTGGATCATGTGCCAAGTTGGTACCATGGCATTGTGGCCCTTTCGATGTCCTTGAGAGAATTAGACCAGTGGCCTACAGACTTGTACTACCTCCAAGAGTGAAATTCCATGATGTTTTCCATGTTTCATTGCTTAAAAGATATGTAAAGGATGTTGATCATCTTATTGATTGTTCTGTATTATAGGTAGAACCAGAAGGATAATTCTATCTAGATCCTCAATGCATATTGTAGTGGAAATAGCTCATGCTCCATAACAGAGCAATCGAATGAGTTAAAGTGCAGTGTAAGAACTTTTGGCCCGATGAAGCTACTTGTGAGATGGTTGATGATATGTGCGATATGTATCCTTCATTGTTTTCCTATTGAGGCAAATAAGTCTTGGTATATGTACATATTCATGTATGGTTGTTATTGTAAATACCACAATGAGCTATGTTATAAAGATCCAATAAGCAATATGGTTGTCATGTTTGTCATGATGGTTTTTCTTTTGAGTAAGTAGTTCATTGTAAATACTATAACGAGTTGGGTTATAAAGCTCCATGGGAAGTGTGTTTTTATTTTCAGTGGTTTTCTTTGTTGTAGGTGTCATAGAACACCAAGGACAGTGTTCCCCTAAGGGGGAGGGGTTTGTAACAACCTCAGATTAAAAGTTCATGTAATAACAATAATAAAGGAAAAATAAGGCCAAGGCCATGGGACACTTATTCGAAGATGAATGTTGGGAAAAATATCCTCGTTGGCATCACATGTTGTGTTTATGGCTAAAGGGAAATTGGAAAAGTCAATGGAAAAGGAAAAGGATTTGAAAAGGGAAAGATGCATTAATTAGAATTTTATTTATGAAAATAATAGAAATTAGGAGAAAAGGGAGGTGAAAGGTCACAGGTTGCATGTGAGGAGGAAATTGAAGGAAAATATAGGAAAAAAGAAGAAATTAGAGGCATAAATAACAAATAGACTTTAGAGTATTAGTTCGTATCCTTTTGTCAATTCAATTTTGGAGTTAGTCTCAAAGAGTAGAAGAGAACCAAGAGGAGAAATAAAATCAAGAAAGCAAAGGAAGGACAATGAAGGACAAGGAAAGAAAAGGAAAGCAAGGATCAAGCAAGGAAAGTTTCGATCAAGCAACTTCAATAGGAGTACTTACAGGTTACCAATCATGTGTATGGTTTCTTAGCTAGCTTTGGCATGCATGGGATATGCATGTGTATATTTTGGTTTCTTTGTTTTTGGTGACATGGATTTTGTTAGATTTTTACAGTGGTTTCAACCTTAACTTGCCATTTATGGATAGGCATGGTGTGATGGGATTCTTTCTTGGTTGAGTTATGGATTTATGCAAGGTTTTGGATCTGGGTGAGGTGGTCTTAGGAAAATCCCAAGGGTTGGGGGTGTAGATGGTTTTGTATAGGAAGCCCTCAACAGGTGGGTTGAGATAGGAAAATTCCTCAAGGGATGGTGAAGGAATTCTTAAGAATCTAAGCTTAGTTTGGTTTTCTGATCTTTAGGCTAGTTTAGGGGAGATCATAGTATGGTGAGGGTGGAGGTGGTTTAACCTCTAGATTCCCTTGGTTTTTTATGGATGGTTTTATGCCATGAGATACCACATTCTTGCTTGGAATATGGAATGGGGGTGATTGGCTGAAAGAAAGAATTTTCGTTCAACCCAATCTATGGTCGCGTGGTATGTGGAAGTCCTTGACTTGGTTGGATTTTTCATATGGTTAATAAGAGCTAAGTTCCTATTGCTTTTTATGTGTAAATATACTTGTTATTATGTGGCTTTAATGGTTGCTTTCTCAGTGTTAGTTATCAAGTTATATGTTGGTTATAAGCATGGTTAATTGATAGATCTAAGTATGGCTCTTAACACATTTATATTAATGAATTTCTGGCTAATGAATGTTTGACCTAATTGGTTCCATGACAGTTATTGTGAGAAGGAATTGTTCCTTCTTGTTAAACCTTAGATAAGATTTCAAATCCTTATGTTCATATTTGCATTCATGTCCTATAGGTTGCATGTTTGCCATGTGTTTGACGTAATTTTAGTCCTAGTTTGGAGTATTTAGGTCAATTCCTAGATCAAGTTTTGTTTTATAAGTTTTGTCTCTATGTCATTTATCATTTATTATAGTTTCACTGACTTTTGGGAAAAGGCCTGAATCATGGCCATGAAAAATTGGCTCAAATTTGGGGTTGCTAACACAGAATTGACTAGAAGAGTCCACAGTTGCACAGAGGCAGGCTTATCATTGTGACTGGAGGGATAGATTCACTTGCATGCCTTGGAAAGGGAGCCGTTGGAGCTCTAGATTAGTGAAAAAGAGAGTTATCTTAGGCATTGGACACCTGGATGGGTTGGGTTGCTCCAGGAGGTCCTATAGCATTTGAGTGAAGTCACTAAGTTCTTAAGTTTCGACTCCATTTCCTTAAGGTCATATAGGAGGTTGAGTCTTATCATAGTAACCCTCAGCTCATGTTTACCCCAGGAAAACCAATGAAAGTGGGTAAATGTGGGAGGATGCAGTTACACAAACACCTAGTGCAATGGTGCCAAGTGTAAACTAACTATAATAATATGCTACTCTAATCCAAGAAAACACATGTTATCAAAGAAAAAAGGCATTTAGCCTAAAGGTGATCCAAATCCCCAAACAAGTCCTAATTCTACTATTTTATATGGCCTTCCGAGAGACTTCTTACTTGATGGAATATGACCCCGCAAGTAGAGATGTCTAGAGAAAGGTAGGGTAGAGGAGTGATTGATTTTCCCACTGTTAGTCCTATAGTGTGTTTTTCTAAGATTATCCACTAAGGTTACATTCGTTGCATGGGGGCAGTCATTTCTTGGGCTTCTTGGTAGTCAATCAACAATGTGGAACCTTGGACCAACAAGTTAGGCTAACCTCACGGAGAGTCACGTACACTGAGACCTAAGCCTAAACCCCTCTCAAACGAGTTTCTAGTGTGCATTAGCTTTGGAACATGGGATTGTGAAGGATTTTAAGCTCCCTAGAATGTCAACTTTCTATGTCTCAATGTAAGTGATCAATGGGTGTTTTTAGGAGCCTATCCTACTGATCCTAAACCTAGGCTACAAATATTGTTTTGGCCTTAGTTCCCATGTGGGATTAATATATGTGAGTTAAGTTATGATTATGGTGGATTTTTTCAAATCTTGGCTTGGAAACTGTAACCAAGCTCACATTATCTTTAGGTGTGCATGTGTGAAAAATGTGTTAGTGGATGAGTTAATTAAGCATGTTTTGATGATGACATTGTTGTTAAAAATAAACTGCATAAATTTTAAATAATACTGAAAATGAACAATCAAAGAAACAACAAACTCAAGCACACAATTCCCGACCCAAGAAGGAAATCAAGTAGCAAGAAAAGTTATGGCAAACAAGAAATTCAAAGTCACAAAAATGTCAAATATATCTATTGTCTAAGGAGAGTGGGATATAAAGAAAAAATTTGATAAAATTGATGTAGAAAACTAGCAAAAAAATAGAAAGTGAAATGCTAGTGAATGGAAAAAAATAGGTTGCAAATAGAAGGATGTTCAAGGGTATCTTAAAGAGGGAAAACAACATAAGTTTCAAAGGGAAACAAATTTCTCTAAAATGGCCTAAAAATAGACTTAAAAATGATGACAAAAATACTGGGAAAAAGTGGCTAAACATTCTACAAACTAGACTCCTCAACTCAACAAATTTTCTCCTAAATGGGAGAGGTGTACTCTAAACCACAAGGTACTTTTTCCTTCCCCAAAAAGAGAAAAATAATAAGAGACTCTAGGCCCAGTGGTGACCAATAAAATCATAAAAAACCTTCATGATGCTCAGTAAAACTCTTGAAAAAAAAACTTTAAAAATTGATTTTCTTTTGGAAAAATAGTAAGTTGCAGGTTTTGTCTTCTTAAGTGCATTAGGGTGCAAGGAAAGGCTTAAAAAGTGTGTTCTAGAGCATAGGTTTTGGAAAAAAGTTTATTTTCTTCCTGAGGGTTAGGCTTAGCAGATATGCTCCAGAGTATGCCATCTCATGTGCAGCTGGTATGTGTGACCAACAAAAATATGTGAAACCCAACATAAGAAAAAATATTCCATAAAATAAAAGAAATCTAAAAATAGAAATTAAAATTGAGAGAAAGAAATCTACAAAAAAACTGAAAATTGTTGAAACAATAGTCACCAGGGTTCTAAATCGTTACACGAGTAGAGTCACCATTTGTTAGTATGAAAATTCTTAGCACTGTACCAAAAATGTTTCACTTGAACAATTGGTGAGATTTCATCCTAACAACAAAAGTGTCTACTAAGCATTCTTCAAATCTGGAATAAAAAGTTATAAACCTTGCAAAAATAAATCTACAAATATGAAAAAATATTTAACAATAAGAAATAAGATGATAAAGAGCCAATGGAAATTAAAAAAAAAAAAAAAAATCTTGATTTAAAATAAAACTTTTACACCTGATGAGGAGATATTATAGACTTGGGTCTATAGACCCCCCTCAATGGGATGGATCCTTATTAACATTGCGCTTCAACAATGTTCAATTGTTTCTTAATATGTGTGTGCAATGGGAAAAATACAACAATGGGTGCTTGAACTCAAGTGCGAGATCAAATTTTATGAGACGATAATGGGGATGATGATAATTATCATGGTGAAGAATGGAGAGAAAACCCTCTATTTATAACAAAATATTGAGATAGATTGAGAATTAGAAAATAATAAAATGTTATTCACTAAATCAAAATCTAGTTGTTATGAATATTTTATTATATTTTTTGAGTGGAAAAATATATTCAAAATTGTCAAATATCTTTATTTATAAAATGGTTAAAGTAATTTACAAAAAAATTGATTTATTAATTACTTTGTGAAGATTAAGTCAAATAAGAATTTGAAATAATTATCACATAGTTGTTTAACATTATCTCATGAGGAAAATAAGGGATAAATATGGAATAATAAATAAATAAATAATGACTTATTTATTTACTCTCATGAGTTTTTGGATTTTAATGAGAAATAATTTAGGAAAATGGTTCATTAAATTATTTCTTATGGTGAAAGTGGGGTTTATCATGGAAAACGCATCCTATAAGGTGTATTTTGATCAACCTAGTTAGAAATGGCTAGGTGAACATTTCTAGGTGGTATCATTTTTTAGGATTGTGATTGTCCCATTTCGCGAACATATTCATAAGTTTCTTGAGGTATATATGGATGATTGTACAATAAATAGTTTATTGAAGAAACATTCCAGTTTTTTCAGGGTCATGTTTGATCATTGTAGGAAGTTAAAAAATTATCTGAACTTAAACAATTTTATTTTTGATGTCCTTTTTGGAACATTGCTTGGACATATAGTTTGTAAGGAAGGAGTATACATAGATCCTAACAAGGTTGTGGTGATATTGAATATGCCACCACCAACTAGTGTTAAATAGTTAAGGTCAACCTTGGAGAACACAAGATATTATCATAGGTTAATTCATAAATATGCTCTAATTACTGAACCTTTGGAGAAATTATTGAAAAAGTCTGAGAAATTTTCTTGGATAGATGAATGTGACTTTGCATTCAATGCATTGAAGGAAAATCATGCAAGTGTACCAAATTTGGTGTATGTAGATTGGAATAAAAAATCCCATGTCCATATAGATGCTTTAGGGATTTTATTTGAAGTTATTTTAACTTAGCCACGGCTCCAAATAAGGTAATTTTTATCATCCCATTTACATCGCCGGCAAAAAAAATTCTGCTACAGAGGAGAACTATACAACTACTAAGCAACAAGCTCTTGCATGGTGTATCCATTACAAAATTTCATACATTATCTTTTCGGTGGTCCTTTTAAATTATTTACAGGTCATTATGCTATGAATTATTTAGTTAATAATCCTATCTTAGAGGGGAGGATATGCAAATGGATCATATTATTTCAAGGATTTTCATTTGAATTTATTGTCAAGCTTGACCATTCGAATATGGGCAAGGATCATTTTTCTCGATTGGAATCAAGAGAATTTGGTGGATTCATTGATGACCAATTGCTCAATGTTTATTTAGTCAAAGTTGAAGTAGTGCCAAATTATTTCAAGGAGATTACGCTCTTTCTTGCAACTGATAAATTCCTTGATGATTATAAAACAACTCAAAAATGACATATGGTTGTTCGAGTTGCCGATTATCAACTTATTGCAGGCCAACTGTATAAAATGGGAATTGATAAAATCCTATGCCAGTGTTTTTTTACCATGAAAGGGATAATATTTTATGGGAATGCCAGTTGCAAGTTGTGGGAGGCCATGTTGGATGCAAAGTAGCTGCTCAAAAAGTTTTTCATGCTGGCCCATGGTGGCCAACATTATTTAAGGATGCTAAGAGTATGTTAAGAAGTTTTATGTTTTTCAAAGAGTTGTCCAAACATCTCGATGGGACAAAATTCCTTTGCATCTAGTCACAAAACTTGAAGCATTTCAAAAATGGGCACTTGATTTTGTGGGACCTATTAACCCCCTACGCAACATTGACATGTCGGGTGTATCATCTCCACAACTGATTATTTGACGCATTAGTCTGAAGCTTCTCCTATTAAAGTTGTACTACTAATAATGTTGCATAATTCATATTTGAGAATATCATTACCAGATTTGGTTGTCCTATAAGTTTTACCATTTACCAAGGCTCATGTTTTATTAATGAGACTGTTCGTTTAGTATTGCAAAAATTTTTAATTCAGCACCACAAAGGTAGCCCTTAACACCCACAACTAAATGGAACTATCGAATCCTTTAAGAACATTCTGGAGAGGATTCTTACTAAAAGTTTCTCTATGAATAAGTATGGTTGGGATGAACAAGTTCTAGCAACATTATGGGCCTATCAAATGACAACTAAGCACTTTCATAAGTACACACTATTCCAACATATTTATGGATGCAAAGGAGTGGTTCCAACTGAGTTTTTCATCCCAAACATATGTATTGCTCAAACCACTAGGATGTTTGATGATGAGTCCCTTCAAGAAATACTACAAGAGTTATGGAAATTGCATGAGCATTGATTCCTTACATACTTGAATCATACTATTGAAAAGGAAAGGGAAAAAAGCTTGGCATGACACGCACATCAAGAAGAAACCTTTTTTAGTTCGAGACCAAGTAATATTGTATGATGGTAAATATCTCAAACATCTAGGTAAATTACAGATGCATTGTCTTGGTCCATTTTATGTTGTAGACATTAGAGATTCTAGAGCTATCAAGCTTACTTGGATGGTATCCTTTTACCTGTTTGGGTGATGACACATGCTTGAAACCCTACTATGGCTCATAAAATTATTTTGATTTTGATTGCTCTCTACAAAGGGGTTATTAGTTAGGTTTAGAGTTAAGTCAATTGCACCAGTTTTAATGATATTATATGTTTTAATTTTTCTTGTGTCTAGTTTTCTTAATATGTTATTCTAGATTTAGTTGAGACCCATTGAAACTCATTTTGGTTAGGGAGGTTTCACTATTTCCATCCTATCAAATCATCGTTCATAAGTATACATCTTTTCTGTTATTAAGTCTCTTGTTCTTTTTTTTCATCTTTCATTATAGCAGAAGACAAGATAACAAAGGAAAAGGTAACCATTTTAACTGAGAATAAGACCCACTAGTATGTTATGCTCAAGTAATTCAGTTTATCCTTGTTTTTATTGGTTGATAGACCTTTCTTTAGACTGAGGGAATATGTTGTTATGTTTTTTGAAACCATATTTCTCTGTAGCTTTTCTTTCCATGGTCTCACATAGAAAATAAAGAGCTTAATAGATGTAGGAGAAGCATTGAGATCTCTTTTCGAGTATCTCTTTGAGACAAGCTATTTGAGAGTATAAGAACCCCAATTTTGGTTTACATCTCTCATTACACATCTTTTTGCAAGGCTTTGACTTTCTCTAGTTTTTCCTTGAGGGAGATGCATTGAGGAAAATATGGACTCGATGTCGTGGCTAAGGAGCATTGGGGTTGATCTTAAAAGGGGGGGAGATAGGGGGATGTTGTGAGACTGGGGATATTTTCTAAGGAGCCATGAGATTGTTCTTGTTTTCATATTACTTTAGCAATATTTCATGTTATTTTTTATATATTTTAGTTATTATTTCTAGTATTATTAGACGTTGGATTACATTTTCCAGTCATGTTGGGGGATTTTCGTAGTATTTGGGTAGATATTAGGTTTTGCAATGCTTTTTTTAGTGATGCATTTGTTAGGTAATGGTCTAGCCTTTTCACTATGTCTATATATATATATATATATATATATAACCTTAAACGCTTCTGGTTTGGTTATCTCTATACCTATGTATCCATAGTGATTTCCAACCGAGCTCTTTTGTCTTCTGCATCCACGTCTCCACCTCATTGTTGACTTCTAGCCACCTTGTTTACAACTATTAGTCATTCTTAATGGGTCTTCCTACTAAACCCGTAGTAACTCTATTCCATTTCGATTCCTAAATTCACACCTCCAATGGTCTTCTAGGTAAATACGAGAAATCATCCCTAGTCAAAAACAATTTGTCCGATCATGTTCTTTTTCCTACACTTAAGTATGATGTGTTCATGCAGCCAAATTCATAACCAAGTTCCTGAACTTTCTACAAGATTAAACTAGACTTATGGCTTCTAAAGAAATCGACCCTGATGATATTATGGGACCTACCTATCTTTGGTACTATCGGTGAGGTTATGCATTGCACCAAGTTTCTAATCAACAAACTTCTTGGGGGTTCCTTATGGCTAGATAGGGAATACTTGATTCATGTTGATGATATTTATAGGTTTACTGGATTATCACCCTATGCCAATGATGTTTCAAAGGATATTAAGAATGTTTCTAAGTGTGGAAAGAAGAGAGGTAACAACAATCTCTATCTGAAGTACAATACATAGTAATTGACTTAATTAATAATGAACAGATCAAATTTTCCTACCATATTATTGTAGGTAAACTTATGTGAAATTACACGAAAGGGGAATGTTCATTAGATGTTGTATCTATCGCAGAAGTTTTCAGAAAGGGTGAACAACTTGATTGGTCAAGTTTCCTATTGAATGAGCTCTTTAAGGCATGCAAGGATGTCCATGAACTTGCTACATACTTTATTTTCGGCTACTTGGTTATCCTTTTGACAATGATGAATTGGTGTCCTCTAGAAGGAAGAGACCTTGCTAAAGTCACATATGGCAATCCCTACGCTTATTCTTACACTCCATGTATAAATGCTATAGACTTAGCTAATAAGAATTTTATTGAACAAGAATTTGAAAAATGGTCTAACAAGATGGTTGAGGTCACACACAATATATATAGGGTGGTAGTTCCTTTTCTCAAAAAATATTCTCGCCAAATGTTGTTTGGTATTAGCTATAATACCTTATATGTTTTCCTGCATATTGTGAATTTGACAACCTTTTCTATGAGGAAATTTCATTTTTACCCAAATGAAAATGCATTTCATGCAAAAGTAATCTTATTCCCAGGGGTCTAAGCTATGTTGATAGTTGGTGAATGCATTTATTCTTTCGATGGAATGCGATCGTGTGGTTCTGGGAATGACACTTCATCATCCTCCATGAAATGATCAACAGAATTTGTGTAGGACCTTTAGCCATTGATGAAGAAAGTTTAGGAGTGTATCTCGTCTATTTACAACAGTATGTCTAAGGTATATTCCATGGTACATTATGATACACTTGTATCTATTGCTAACCCCATTTATCTTTCTCCACCTACCATTGATAAAACGCTTCCCATTCTTACTAACCCGGATGCACTTGTTCCTGGATCATGTTGTCAAAATCCCATGCCTAAGTCCTCTAGCATAATTGATCTCACCAGCAAAGGTGATCCTGATACTCATGAATCCTCTCCAATCACTTAAGAGAAGAAAAACCCCTTAATCCCTCATTCTCATAACTCTTCACCCAAAACTACCTCAGAAGCAAGTATTTCCAATCGAACTAATCTTGATATTACCCTTCGTGATACTAGCAATATAGAAATTGAGTATGTTCTAGTGAACCCCATTAATTTTTCTCAATCCTCAACCCCTACATAGACTCAGGAAGAATAAGTTGTAACACACCCATTTTTGTCATCAATTGTCCCTCTACAAAAACCCATTTTAGTTCTCTTTTCCAAGCAAATTTTTACCCTTACTAGTGATTCAAAAAATTGTTGTGAAGTTCCATCATTAGTGGCCCAACAACAAGACATTATTCCCTTGTTACCAGTGAAAATTATTACCAAACCTCACATGGATATTTAGAAGGAACAAAGCCAAGACAAGAGTCTTCACCTCAAGGATGTTCATGAAAATTAGTTGCTAGTAGCCAACGTCTAAGAGCTTGTTTCCCACCATCAGACACTCTTTCCACTGATGATTTCTAGAATTGGTCGTCCTCACATCTATTTCAGTTCATCCAAGCTTCAACTACTCAATTAAAATATTGTAGAAATTTTGAATAATATGACACTTATTCACAGAGATTATCTTGATTATACACTATTTGTGGAATCATGCATAATACATAACCTCCTCTATGTTGATCATCAATTTTGCGGAATTAAGAAATAATCACATGCGCACATTGAAACATCAATCACACATATCAACACAGTGTGTACCCGGGGAAAGCATATAGCTGAAAACACCCAACTATCTGTATATTATATTGATTGATAACATGTAACAATACATAGTACAATACTCCTCACAAGTACTCAGTACTATCTCCACCTGCTACACACAAACTAGCTCAGATCTGAACAAGTCACAGGTTCAAATCTCCTCCGCTGTTTGCCTGCCTCCACTGCACAATCCCTGTTGAGAATAGAACTGAATGTGTGATCCAAATGCGTATTCCCTTGGTTTTTAATGCGCAATCCTCATGGGCAATCTCAATCCATTGATTGTGCAAATCTTATGCACAACTATAGTCACAACTGATAGTAGACTCACCCTTTCACCCACCTCTAACACTTGTCTCCACTGAATTTTCCATGTGCCGAGTTAACTGATGTATTCTTTAGTTGATTTATGAGTTAATAATTTGTTAATTAATTAATAATTAATTCACACCACTCATCACTAGTGTATTTGTTATTTAGACTTAAATACAACTAGTTCAACCAAGTCAAGCTAAAGACAACTCCATCAACTCCTCAATCAACTCCACCAAACTCAATCTCTTGAGTTCTAACTGAAGTCTATCATGAAATAATTCAACTAACCCATAAGAAAAGCATATTTCCTTCTAGAAGATGCATGTGCTACATCCGTAGCTTGAACTGAAGTGCTCCAAGAGGATAAGATAATGTTTATAGTCCAAATATTATTAAGAGCTAATAATATTCGACTATTCAATTTTTAGATTGGCAGTCTAAAAATAGACTCCGCCCATATGTCTAAAAATAGAAGTCCATCTATTTTTACCAACATGACCAATCATCCATAAATAGCATCCTGCAACTCATAGACCATGATCCATATGTCTAAAAACAGACATAGTCTAAAAATCGACTTTGTGCTAAAAATAGCCTGCGGGCCCACTTAGTGAAGGCGACTTCTTTTCACTAAGCTCCATCATCTTGTTGCATTTTAAACACTCCCTCTCAATAAGATATGGATTATCCACAACCCCTATCCTGCCTCTGTGGTATTTGAATTTTCTCCTGGTGAGCGCCTTCGTCAAGATATCAGCATCCTGATCCTACGTGGGAATGTATGACAGTAACATGATTCAACGCTACACACTATATTTGATATGATGGTACCTGATGTCGATGTGCTTGGATCCAAACAACCAGACCAGGATATTCCTCATCCACATAGCCTCACATGTAGGCAAACTTGCTGCCATATACTCGGCCTCTGCTGAACTGAGTGCCACGGATCTCTGCTTCCTGCTGTACCAAGAAACTGTTGTTGACCCGATACTGAATATCCCTCCAGATGTGCTCTTTCTGTCCATTAGGCTCCCTTCCCAATCTGTATCCGTGAAGCCACATAGCTTCAGCTCATCCTCCTGTCTGTACCACAATCCATATCCTGATGTGCCTCTGAGATAACGCAATACATGCTTGCAGCCATGCATGTTGAACTTCTCCAGTATCTCCCAGGCATACTTACCTCGAGAAACAAATAGTCCATCACTGCACTACCTCACTTTGTAGATCCATCTCGAACCCACCACTGATTTCCCCTCTGATCTTGGGACAATCTCCCATGCACTGTTTCTGACAATCGAATCATACTCTTCCACCATGGCATCTACCCATGCGGGATCCTCCATAGCTTCCTCGAAAGAGGATGGCTCAGTCACGACACATTTTCTCACAAGAGCCATGTATCCAGTGTACCAATCAGGTGATTGTCTCTATCTACACTATGTTGTAGGTGGTCCTACAACCTTCTCTACATCTTGAGCCAGTCACTCAGCTTTTGTAGTGCACTTTCGCCCTCTGATGGTTGGCACTGAATGGGTGGTCTCTTCCACTCCATGAACTTCATCTTGTGGCTGATCCACATCTTGAAGCTCATCCTTAGGAACTAATAGCTCCTCATCTGCATGCAAGTGTGGCTCCCTCTCAAGTGAACACTTCATGGCTTTCTCCTCCTGAAATTTGATATCCCATCGCACAACAGTCTTGCAACTGTCTAGCAAATACACACGATAGTTATGGGGTGTATCAGTGTACCCCAAAAATATCCCAACCTCTACAGTCGGCTCTAGCTTCTTCCTAGCATCCTTTTCCACATGCATGTAAATAGGAGAACCAAAAATCCTCAAATGGGAAATATCAAGCCTCTTACCAGAATAAGCCTCCTCGGGTGTACTCATGCCAAGCATCTTGTGAGGACAAGGGTTTTCCACATATACTGCAGTATTGCATGCCTTCACCCACAAGTGAAGGGGTAGGCCCTGATCATGCAACATCGCCCATGCAACACCCACAATCATTATGTTCTTCTGCTCAACAACCTGGTTCTGCTATGGGTTATGGGGAGCTATGAGTTCTCTTCGAATCCCTTCTACGCTGCAGAAGTCCTTGAACTCGCCAGAGATGAATTCACCACCATTGTCACTCCTAAGAGCCTTCACCTTCTTCCCCGATTCCTTCTCGACCAATGTTTTGAACTCATAGAACTTTGAGTATATCTCGTTCTTCTTCTGCATGAACAAGATCCAACACTTCCGAGAGAAATCATCAACAAAGATCACATAGTACCTGTGATTTTCTGTTGAAGCTACTGAGAAAGTTCCACACACGTCTATGTGATTTTTCTCAAGGATCGTCGTGGCATGACTATCCTTCTTGTGAAAGGTGGCTTTCACAAATTTTCCCAAAGTACACCCCTTGAACTAATCTGACTACGCAAGAGTGCCTTTAGGAAGCCCAGTAGAAATCTGTTGTAGCATCTTCAAAGCTCCATGGTGAAGGTGGCCCAATCTCCAGTGCCACAACTCACCATCATCCCGGCTCACCACTCCTTCTACCTTGCATGCCATTGCTACACAACCACATACATGTAATTGATAAAGGTTCTTGACTTGAACCCCTATCTTCTGGGTTTCTCCAGTTGTCTTACTGTGCAGGAAATCCTTTCCCTCGCTGAAGACAACATCATATCCCTTTTCTTCTCACATCGCCACAGAGATAAGATTCTTCTTCAATCCTGGAAAATGCATCACTTCCTTCAATATGAAGGGTTTACCACACTCCCTCTCAAAGGAAATGGTGCCAATACCAGTCGCACTGTATCTACCATCATCGCCCATCTCAATGTGCACTCTAAGATCTTTCTCAACCATATCAGAAAACAAATCTCAATCTCTTGTCATGTGAAAATACGCACCACTGTCCAAGAACCATACCGATCCCATCACACTTGATACCAAGCATGTGATTAGTGAAAAATCCAGCTCAAACTGTGAGGCTAAAGCCTCTCCTACTGCAGATCTTGCAACTTGCTTATTTTTCTTCTTCTGCAGACAATTTGTGGCATGGTGTCCGTGCTGGTGACAGTGAAAGCACTTCACCTTGGACATGTCCTGCTTCTTGCCTTTCACACTGGAATGAGAAGCTTTCTCATTCTTTCCCTTCTTTGCTTTGGCAGCCAAAGTGAAATTTTCTTCATCAGATGCCTTTGATGAAGAACCGTCCCTGGTATTCTGCCTAATCTCCTCTTGCATAAGATCTGACCAAAGTCTCTCCCATCCTGGAAATTTCTCCCGACCATTGACAGAGTCCTGATAGGAATGCCAACTCTTCGGAAGACCAAGGAGAGCCAAGCTCACTAAGTCCTCATCATCGACAATCACTCCCACACTTCCCATCTCATCCTGGTATTGGGTGAACCTCGTGAGATACTTGGGCATACTATCTCCATTCTCACACATAATGTTTTTGAGTTTATCCTTGAGCGCCAACTTCCTCTGGTCGCTCTTGCTTTCGAATAGATCTATCAACGCTTTCCACATCAAGTATGGAGAAGCCTTTCCATGCAGGATGGACACAATGTGATCCTTCACGCCCTCCAACAAAATCCTTCGACACTTTGCTGTCTTCTTTTGCCAAGCCTCAGCTTCAGTAGCATCAGTAGGCTTTGGGACTTCATCATCTATGAACTCCTTCAACCCATTGTCATCTAACACCACCTCCATCATGTCTTTCCATGCAATATAATTCGAGCTACCTTCAAGAGCATACTCCAATCACAATCCGTTGAAATACATTTCAACTTCGACACCAAGAAAACATTGTTGTAAATTCGAATTCCACCAACTCAAAACTCAACCACTTCTAATCTAAAATTCGTGAGAACAAGGTATTTCTCGTACAAATATTGTCTGTATGGGAATTCACCAGAGATCTCACCTTCCAAAAGAAGGATGAATCTAGAAGCTACTTGGCCTGATTACAGACTCTGCCTAAAGAAATAAAACATAGTCACTTTCTGAATAATAGATCTGATGATCAATCCTCGCTTTGATATCCTGTAGAACTTTTTCTACAAATCAACTAACTCTGATACCATGTAGAAATTTTGAATAATATGACACTTATTCACAGAGATTATCCTAATTATACACTATTTGTGGAATCATGCATAATGCATAACCTCCTCTACGTTGATCATCAATTTTGCGGAATTAAGAAACAATCGCATGCGCTCATTGAAACATCAATCACACATATCAACACAGTATGTACCTGGGGAAAGCATACAACTGAAAACCCCCAACTATCTGTATATTATATTGATTGAGAACATGTAACAATGCATAGTACAATACTCCTCACAAGTACTCAGTACTATCTCCACCTGTTACACACAAACTAGCTTAGATCCGAACAAGTCACAGGTTCAAATCTCCTCCGCTGTTTGCCTGCCTCCACCGTGCAATCCCTGTTGAGAATAGAACTAAATGTGTGATCCCAACTCGTATTCCCTTGGTTTTTACTGCACAATCCTCATGGAAATCTCAATCCATTGATTGTGCACATCTCATGCACAACTATAGTCACAACTGATAGAAGACTCACCCTTTCACCCACCTCTAACACTTGTCTCCACTGAACTATCCATGCACTGAGTTAACTGATGTATTCTTCAGTTGATTTATGAGTTAATAATTCGTGAATTAATTAATAATTAATTCACACCACTCATCACTAGTGTATTTGTTAGTTAGACTAAATACAACTAGTTCAACTAAGTCAAACTGAACACAACTCCATCAACTCCTCAATCAACTCAACCAAACTCAATCTCTGAGTTATAAACTGAAGTCTTCATCAATAGCTCAACTAACCCATAAGAAATCCTATTTCCTTCTGGCAGTTGCATGTGCCACATCCGTAGCTCGAACTGAAGTGCTCCAAGAGGATAAGATAATGTTTATAGTCCAAATATTATTAAGAGCTAATAATATTTGACTATTATATTTTTAGATTGGCAGTCTAAAAATAGACTCCACCCATATGTCTAAAAATAGAAGTCCACCTATTTCTAGCAACATGACCAATCATCCATAAATAGCATCCTGCGACTCATAGACCATGATCCATATGTCTAAAAATAGACTTTGTGCCAAAAATAGCCTGCGGGCCCACTTCGTGAAGGCGGCTTCTTTTCACTAAGCTCCATCATCTTGTTGCATTTTCAAAAAATATCTCCTCTTTATTGTTGACTCCATATATAATGAAAACTTTTCCACTTGTGAGTAGCAATAACAACAACTTGATTTGTCAACGACTAAGCGAGATCAGTTGTGGGATGAAAAAGAGAATTTGGAGAATCATGTTACATATTTACGTGCTCGGTTTCAAAAAATGTGGCACATGGTTGATGAATTTGTTCCAAGGCCTCCCAAATATTTCTCTTTGTGTTCCCCTATTGAATGTTGCAACTATGTTGAGACTTCTTGTATGAAACTTGTTGTAGTGAACCAAGAGTTGTGAAGCATTATCACCCAACTTCCCCAAGTTCTACCATATCCTTCTACTCATTATCATGCTCAGACTAGTAATTAAATTTCTTAGGATTCATCCTTCCAATACTCTCTCAAGCAGTTCATGGACGATTCCCAAGAAATTTTTAATCAAGTTTCAATTGGAGTGGAGTGCTCAAAAGGAAGAATAAGATGTTGTACCAACTCCAACACTTTATGAAGAATCTATTTGATCAAGCTATGAGGGATCCTTATTTGGATCAACAAAAAAACTTCCTTTAATAATATGATGCCTTGGATGCACAAATCCACCAGCTAGAAAAAGGATCGCATTCTACAAAGTAGGTATTAAGGGACCTTCAGCCTATTTTGTAGAAGCATTTTGTCACATTGCATACTTTTCATTCTATAGTTGATTCACAGTTACAAGAAGGTATTTAGTCTCAACTTGATGACTCTACTATCAAGGCCACTAAGCAATTTTTTTTTAAGGTCACCGTCATTTTGAGTGCTTGGAAAACTATTGTTAATGACTATACTAGTTTCAAATATGGTGTGTTGCGCGATGTGTCATAGTTGGGTCCTTTGTTTGGAGGAGAAAAAGCATAGAGAGATTAATCATCCAGTGAATTACAACCATGTATTCTACTTATGTCATGTTGAGTACCACAGATCTTTACTTCATGTTGTACTAAGAAATTGTTGCGGACCCAACACTAAAAATTCCACCCGATGTACTCTTTCATTCTGATGGACTTCACACACAATTTGACAAATTCACTCCCTCTATCTGTTTGTACCATGTCCAAACTGGGTAGTGCCTTAGAGGTGCCATAGAACATGTTTATCTTCCCTCCAAAATAGTTTGGTTGGTCTAAGCATATAGCTTGGCTTAACCGGTTGACTGCATATCACAAAAGTCGTCATGTGATTGCAAGATACGTGAGTGAACCCATGAACTTCTGATAAATAGTAGCATCCACTTCCTCACCTGAAGTGGCATCCTCCTTTCTCTAGTTGGTAACTAGACGAGTCTCCATGCGTTTTAACCTATCCATGCAGAACTTTTGAAGTATCTCATTGGCATACCTTCTCTGAGAGACAAACCGTTCCCAATCACCTTCCCATACTTCCAATATGAGTAAGTATTTCATGGGACCCATGTCCTTCATTTCAAACTCTTTTTCAAGGTCCTCGTTGCAAGATCTGATAAGTTTCTCATCACCAGTCAAAATCAAGACATCAACATATAAGACAATAATCAACAATTTACCTTCTACCAAAATAAGATAGAAGTTTGCATCTACTTCACTTTTGGTGAAGCCAAAACTAGTGAGATAGCTATAGATCTTGTTGTACCAAGCATGGGATGCTTTCTTCAGACCATATAATCCTCGCTTGAGTCTACACACATGAGACTCTTGATCAAAAGTCTTGAAGCCTTATGGTATCTCAATATATGCCTCTTCCTGAATAAGTTCATTAAGGAATGTTGTTTGAATATCCATTTGGTGGATCGTCCACCCCAGCTATGCAGCTAGAGAAAGGATTGATCTCATGGATAAGTACCTTTCTACAATATCAAAGGTCTCCTCATAATCAATCCACTCAACTCAAGAGTACCCCTTGGCCAAAAATTTGGCCTTGTAGTTTTCAATGCTTCTATCTACTCCATGCTTCACCTTGAAGATACATTTAGAAGCCACAACTAATTTGTATGCTACTATTAGGACCACTTCCCAAACACTGTTGCTTACAATGGATTCATACGCCTCCACCATTGCATCGACCCATATAGGTTGGGCTACTGCTTCCTCGAAAGAGGATTTCTCAGTCTCTACTAGCTCAGTCATTAGATCCATGAAGCTAGTATTCCCAATCGAACTAATCTTGATATTGCCCTTGGTGATACTACCGATATGGAAATTGATTATGTTCTAGTAAACCCCATCATTTTCACTCAATCTTCCACCCCTACATAGACTCAAGTGGAATAATTCGTAACGCACCCATTTTCATCATCAGTTATACCTCTACCAAAACCCCTTTCAGTTCTCTCTACTAAGCAAACTTTTACCCTTACTAGTGGTTCAAAAAAATTGTTGTGATGTTCTATCACTAGTGACCCAATAACAAGACAATATTCCCTTGTTACCAGTGAAAATTGTTACCAAACCTCACATGGATATTTAGAAGGAACAAAGCCAAGACAGGGAGTCTTCACCTCAAGGACGTTCAGGAAAATTAGTTGCTAGAAGCCAACCTCTAAAAGCTTGTTTCCCACCATCAGACACTCTTTCCACTGATGTTCTCTAGAACTAGTTGTCCTTACATCTATTTCAGTTCATCTAAGCTTCAACTACTCAATTAGAACATCTCTTTTTTATTATTAACTCTAGATATAATGAAATTTTTTGCAACTTGTGAGTAGAAACAACAACAATTCATTTTTTTAACACTGAGCGAGATTAGTTGTGGGATGACAAAGAGAATCTGGAGAATCAAGTAACATATTTATGTGCTCAATTTCAAAAAGTGTGGCACACAATTTATGAATTTGTTCCAGGGCCTCCAAAATATTTCTCTATGTGTTTCCCTATTGAATGTTGTGATATGGTGAGACTTCTTGTATGAAACTTGTAGTAGCGAACCATGAGTTGCGAAGCATTGTCACCCAACTTCTCCAAGTGCTACCATATCCTTCTACTCAATATCACGCTCAGATTAGTAATGAAATTTCTCAGGATTGATCCTTCTGATACTCTCTCAAGAAGTTCATGGACGATTCCCAAGAGATTTTTAGTCAAGTTTCAGATTGGAGTGGAGTGGTTACAAGGAAGAATCAAATGCTGTAGCAACTCCAACACTCTACAAAGAGTCCATTTGATCAAGATATGAAGGATCCTTATTTGGATGAGCAAAAAAATCTCCTTGAACAATCTGATACCTTGGATGCACAAATCCACCAGTTGGAAAAAGCATCACATACTACAAAGCATGTATTAAGGGACCTTCGGCCTATTGCTAGAACCATTTTGTCACAATGTGTACTTTTCATTCTATAGTTGATTCACAGTTACAAGCAGTTCATTAATATCAACTTGTTGAGCCTACTATTGAGGCAACTAAGCAATTTGTTGGTAAGGTCACCATCATTTAGAGTGCTTGGAAAACTATTGTCAATGATTATACTAGGTTCAAATATGTCGTGTTGCACAATGTACCATAGTTAGGTCATTCATTTGAAGGAGAAACAACAACACAGAGAGATTAATCATCCTGTGAATTATAATCATGTATTCTACTTATGTCATGTTGAGTTCCACAGATCCTTACTTCTTGTTGTAACAAGAAACTATTGCAGACCCAACACTAAAAATTCCACCCGTTGTACTCTTTCAGTCTGATGTACTTCACGCACAATATGAATCTGTGAAGCCACAAAAATTCACTCCCTCTGTCTATTTGTACCAAGTCAAAACTGGGTAGTGCCTTTGAGGTACCATAGAACATGTTTAGCTTCCCTGCAAAATAGTTTGGTTGGCCTAAGCATATAGCTTGGCTTAACTAGTTGACTGCATAGCACATATCTAGTCATGTGCTTCCAAGATACATGAGTGAACCCAAAAACTTCCAATAAATAGTAAAATATACTTCCTCACCTGAAGTGGCATCCTCCTTCCTCTAGTTGGTCACTAGAGGAGTCTCCATGGGTTTTCACCTATCTATGTGGAACGTCTGAAGTATCTTAATAGCATACTTTCCCTGAGAGACAAACAGTTCCCCATCACCTTGTCATACTTCCAATATGAGTAAGTATTTCATGGGACCCATGTACTTCATTACAAACTCTCTTTCAAGGTCCTCCTTACAAGATCTGATCAGCTACTCATCACCAGTTAAAATCAAGACATCATCATATAAGACAATAATCAACAATTTACCTTCTACCAAAATATGATATAAGTTTGCATCTACTTCACTTTTGGTGAAGCCAAAAACAATGAGATAGCTATCAATCTTGGTGTACTGAGCATGGGGTGCTTTCTTGAGACCATAAAATCCTCGCTTGAGTCTACACACATGAGACTCTCGATCAAAAGTACTGAATCCTTATGGTATCTCAATATCTGCCTCCTCCTCAATAACTTCGTTGAGGAATGTTGTTTTCACATCCGTCTGGTGGATCATCCACTCCATATTTGTAGCCAAAGAAAGGATTGATATGATGGGTAAGTAGCTTTCTACAAGATCAAAGGTCTCCTCATAATCAATCCCGCCAACTTGAGAGTACGCCTTGGCCACAAATTTGGCCTTGTAGTTTTCTATGCTTCTGCCTAGTGTATGCTTCACCTTGAAGATACATTTAGAAGATACAATTAATTTGTATGTTGGTATTAGGACCACTTCTGAAACACTTTTATTTACAATGGATTCACACTCCTCCACCATTGCATCAACCCATATAGGTTGTGCTACTGCTTCCTCAAAAGAGGATTGCTCAGTGTTTACTAGCTCAGTCATTAGAGCCATGCAGCTAGTATTTCCAATCGAACTAATCTTGATACTACCCTTGGTGATACTAGTGATATGGAAATTTATTTTGTTCTAGTAAACCCCATCATTTTCACCCAATCCTCCAACCCTACATAGACTCAGGTGGAATAAGTTGTAATGCACCCATTTTCTTCATCAATTATCCCTTTGTAAAAACCCATCTCAATTCTCTATGCTAAGCAAGTTTTTACCCTTACTAGTGATTCATAAAATTGTTGTGAAGTTCTATCATTAGTGGCCCAGCAACAAGACATTATTCCGTTGTTACAAGTGAAAATTGTTACCAAACTTCACATGGATATTTAGAAGGAACAAAGAAAAGATAGGGATGCTTCACCTCAAGGACGTTCAGGAAAATCAGTTGCTAGCAGCCAACATCTACAAGCTTGTTTCCCACCATCAGACACTTTATCCACTGATGTTCTCCAGAACTGGTCCTCACATCTATTTTAGTTCATCCAAGCTTCAGCTACTCAATTAGAACATCTCTAGTTTATTGTTGACTTTGGATACAATGAAATTCTTACAACTTGCTTTGTTAATGACTGAGTGAGATTAGTTGTGGGATGACAAAGAGAAGTTGGAGAATCATGTTACATATTTACGTGCTTGATTTAAAAAAATGTGGCCCACAATTGATGAATTTGTTCCAGGGCCTCCAAAATATTTCTCTGTGTGTTCCCCTATTGAATGTTACGATTATGTTGAGACTTCTTGTATGAAACTTGTTGTAGCAAACCAAGAGTTGCAAAGCACTATCACCCAACTTCGCCAAGTGCTACCATATAATTATACTCAATATCAGTCTCAGATTAGCAATGAAATTTCTTAGGATTCCTCCGTCTAATACTCTCTGAAGCAGTTCATAAACAATTCCCAAGAAATTTTTAGTCAAGTTTCATATTGGAGTGGAGTGGTCACAAGGAAGAATTAGATGTTGTAGCAACTCCAACACTCTATGAAGAATATATTTGATCAAGCTATGAGGGATCCTTATTTAGATCAGTAGAAAATCTCCTTCAACAATCTATTGCCTTGGACACACAAATCCACCAACTAGAAAAAGCATCACATGCCATAAAGCACGTCTTAAGGGACATTCGGCCTGTTGCATAGAACCATATTGTCATCTTGTGTACTTTTCATTCTATAGTTGATGCATAGTTACAAGAAGTTCTTTAGTCTCAACATGTTGAGCCTATTATTGAGGCCACTAAGAGATTTGTTGGTAAGGTCACCGTCGTTTTGAGTGCTTGGCAAACTATTGTCAATGATTATACTAGTTTCAAATATGGTGTGTTGCACGATGTACCATAGTTGGGTCCTTTGTTTGAAGGAGAATCAACAACACAGTGAGACTAAGCATCCAGTGAAGAAATATAACCATAGACGAAACTAGATACAACAATAGAAAATTTAATTGAGGTCAAGTCAATAGATTTTGGTCGGGGCTTGTTGGGTCCTTCATTATTTTGAAAGAAATATTGGAAAATATGGTTGGAAAAAATTGTTGAGAAGGAATGGCCAAACTTGTCCAAAGTGGTGACCAGAAATTAGGAAGCAATAGAAAATCAAAATTTGGTTACACTGGGACATGTAGAAGCATTGAAAGAAGGAAGTGCATGCCATATTTGAAAATAATCAAAGAAGGTAAGGACAGAAACACCAAAACTCGTCAAAATGGACCTCATAGATATAGGGATTAGATTAAATTGGACCATATCTAGCAAGCCTGATCTATAAAAGGGCCAAAGAAGAATGAATTGCACATTGTTGTATTTGTTGAAGGTTGAAAGGTTGAAGAACTGAAGGCACAAAGTGTAGAGAGTTGATGGTTTTTGGGATAGATATTTTTGTTGATCTATTGTTGAGTAGCTAGAAAAATGAAATCTAAGTGTATTTTATGAATCTTCTATGGCTTTTTGTTGTAATGTGTCCAATATTGAAGAGATAACACAAGTGTGATTGAGATTCAGATGTAATGTTTATGGATAATAAAAGAAGAGGGTGTTGTAGGGAAATAAATTGTGTTGTGATAGTTAAATGGTGATTATGTGTCCCCTTCAAAAGAAATATTTTTCAATTCCTATATATTCTATTGTTTTAGTTCTGAATGTTTGATCTATAGGTTGGTTTTGTTGTACTAATATCAATATATTTAAAGTGAAGGTATAATATAATGATTAAGATTTATTCACCACTATAATAGATCCCTTATATCTCCTTCTGGCTTAGCATGCCTCGAGTGAGATGCTCCTTTTATCAAGGCAGAGGAAATGTCAATGTTATGCTAGACTATGTTGGCCTCTTTTGTTGGCAACCTAAATTTGAACCTTGGGTATTTAATGTTTAAATTTTACACCAACACGTTGGAGCACACTTAGTTCTTCCTTTTCTAATATCTTCTCATAACATGTTGAATGATTCACACTTGGGGGATGAGACTCTTATGGTTGGGATTCTTGCTTCTAAGGGCCCTTCTTCCTTTCTTTCTTCTTACTCTTGTTCTCTACCTCTCCATTTATACTACTATCACCTCGTAACAACACTTATAGTGTGTCCCAAATCTTCTTGTAAGATTTCAAATCTGTTATTTTCTCCAAATCTACATTATGGAGGTTCTCATAAATAATGCATCTCACTTGAGCATTATGCTGCATCACTTTAGGTGAAAGTGGATCCTCACAAAATCCTTCACAACCAACTTCCAAGTGTTACATCCAAAATATAATAGTTTATATTTAACATTTTCATGTCATACCTCGAAATTTGTAGTAGTGAGGACTAATACTTCTAGAGGATTCATTTCAAAATAATTACAATTTTTCACCAACACTCCTCGGATCTACTCTCCAGTGCTTAAGTTGAAACCAAGGTCCCCTTCTTTGATACCACTTATTGGAAGCATTGGAAAATACTAAGAGGGGGGCATCGAATTAGTATTGTGTCCTATGATTGATTTTTAACAATTTTTTCCTTTCCTTTTGCAAACCATGATTCATTCATTGATTAGAAGCATGGTATATTAGAAAATCTAAACAACAAAAAAAAATAAACCACATGAGAAGCTATAACATTTTCAAATAACCATGACAATAGAAACATCATCACACATAGAGACACTAGATATTAGGTGGAAACCGAAACAAAGAAAACCACCATCGGATGTTCTTCTTTGCTCTTCTTCTATTAATAAAAATTTTTCTTTTAGGTATGATCATTGGTCACCATCATTGTGAAATGCATAATTTTCCAATCACATGAGATGCTACTCGCTCCAAGATGGTGGGCTCTAGTATTGCAACAATAATGCTGCAACTCCTAGGGCTCCCTTCTTTACTTTTATCAACCCAGTAGTTCGTAACAAACTTGGAAACGATGGTGCTATATGCACAAGTACTAGCTCTTTCCGCGGCTGTCACTTGATCAGCTAGCACAAGTCCGCTAGGAGCTTAAGCCAACTTCTATAAGCTCTTAGAAGAAGCTTTTAACTTATGGATGAAAGCTAACTCAAAGGAGGCTAATCTACTTGCAAAAAGAAACTGAAAAGCTGAAAGGAAATGCAAACCTTAGCAAACCCTAGTTTTACCAGCTAGCCCTACTGATGCAAGAAAAAGGATGAAAGCTACTAAAAAAGATGCCATTGATTTTTAGAAAGGTAAAATGCATGTGAATAAGCTACTTCTATAGTAAAATATGGAAAAAACATCTTTTTCTATTTTTGAGTAAGTTGTAAGAATTATTATGCATGTGCTTTAACTTTTTTTGACTTTGTAGAGGTTGATTGGCGAAAGGAAATGCTTGTAGGAGGTTGGGAAGGTGAGAAGATAGCCTAAGGGGTCCCTAGCACCCTTCCAGAGAGTTTCACAGTGATCGGATCTCAAGAAACCCCTTTTGTGAGCTTCTACAGGAAGTCTGTAGGGGTTCTACAGGATGTACTGTAGCTTCTACAGGATGCTCTGTAGCTTCTACAGGATGTTCTGAAAAGAGGATTTTGGAGGGTTGATGGAGGAAAAATGGTGGGAAAGTGGAAGTAGAGGTAGGATAAGGCTTTTAAGGGGTCTAGGACCTGGTGAATGAGGCTAAGGAGCGATTGGATTTTTTCGAGGATGGAGGGAGCAATGAGGCACAAGAATGTAGAAATTAGGGCAAAGTGGGAAAATGTGGCAAATGAAAGACAAGAATTCAAGTTAGAGGATGAAGCAAGTTGCATGGAGGGGTAAAGGGTAGGCTAAGAGGTATCACAGGTGTTCTACACATTATTTTCCAAAACTGATCAAACAAAGACTAGGAAAACCAAAGATCTAGCTATTTTGACCTAATTTGACCTAAAAACCAGAAACATGATGAATAGAAGTTTATTGGCAGAAAATCATGCAAGATAACTATGCAAACTAAGCAATAATGGATCTAAGCATGTAATCACAACTAGAACAAACTTTTGTATCTAAGAATCTAATACTAGAAAGTGCATGAAGAAGAAAGAACAGTGTTTTTATGGCAGCAAGGACACCTTGGTCTCAACTCATGGTCCCAAGGAGGGAGAGGTGAGATCAAGGGTTGATTGATGGCATTTTCTAAATATATTTTCCTTTACCAGACTGTCAAATCAACCTGAAGCATGAAAAGCTACTTTAACCATCAAAAACAACCTAAGTAACAAAGCAAGATCTTATTCTAAATAACAGATTTTATTCTAAGAATGTAGCAAAGACACATAAAAGTACACAAAGGAGGTATTGGAACTTGAGTTGGGCCCAAACCCGAGAGCTACAACCTCCTAAGAGAGATTAGAGCTAGTGCAAATCTGGATTCATCTTTATTGAGCAAGAAATAATAGTTACATCCCGAAAACTATCCATAAGGAAAAGGTTGAAAATGTGTTGAAATGCAGAGCTAAGCTACTGACTAAAATCTAACTAACATCTGACTAACTCCTCCTAAAATAGAACTACAAATTGGCTAACTGAAATGAGGCCCTAAGCGTTCTTGTTTATACAAATTGAGGACCCTAACAGTCCTCCTAAACTTTAGGAACTCAGCTACCAAAACTTGCAGCTAACAACAACTTTACTAGCCCTTGCTCGGTTGCCCTTGTGATAATTGATGTGGTGGCCCTTGAACTCCAAGCTGCTGGTGGATAATTTGAGGTAAGAACTCATAAATGAAGGGGACACATTACTACAAATCCTCTCCCTTGTTCTTCCATGAATTTGGCTGCCAAGTGCTCATTAAAACCTTTGATTTTGTCTCAAAATTGACCAAAAAACTTCATAAAGCACACATTAGACTTATTGGCATAGTGATTAACCCAATTCACTCTATTAGCATAAATATAATAAAAAACATGCAATAAACTAATGAGAATGGTGGATTAAGTCGAATTACGAGGCTAGATGAGCCCATATAATTACCCATTTCTGGGGCTCATCATCACCCCCTACTGAAATTGTTGCTCATCTTCTGAGAAACTAATATATCTCTTTATATTTGATGGCCCTGGTGGCCTCCTTATCATCCCAAGCTTCTGATGTGGTCTACTCATGTGTGTCATAAAATCTTGCCTTCTTATCCATGTCCTTCCACTGTTCCTCCTAATATGCTTGTTTGAATTCTTGTGCTTTTCTTGGCCTTAAAATACATGGAGGCCTGCCTTTTTCTCTTTTCTTTTTGTTTTGCAGGTGTGCTTAATGAAAAAAGCATAGCTTCTACCTCCCTTGCTAATATATTAGGTGATTTCCCTCTTGTTTTTCTTCTTCCTTGCTTCCTGTAGAAATCACTGTGTCAACTGTTTCTGTGTGTGTTGTTGAGATCTCAAGGTGTGTCTTTTCCTTTTGTTTTAGTGTGCCTGCTTTAGTTGTGGCAACCTTCATTTGGAATTTTTTTTGGCCTTTTTCTTCCCAACCATTTTCCTTTTCCCCTTCTCTGTTTTATCTATTTTCTCCTTTTCTGTCTTAGGCTCAGTAGTCTTGTCAAATTCCTCTTCTTCCTTCTGTTCTTCCTTTGTTTTAGGCTTGACAATCTAGCCCATTTCCCCTTTTTCTTTTTGTTCTATCTATGCTTAAATGCCCTTTGTTCCTTAACCATTGGTTTTTTCACCCTCTTCAGTGTGTTCTCCCTCCTTTTAGCTTAATTCTTCCCTAAAATTGCATCACTTCTTTTGCAGAAACATGCAACAGATAAAACTGTTTGTTTTCTTCTTCTTTTTTTCTTAGAAACAGGCAGAAATTTTGAATGCCATTACTCTTCTTTTTCAGGTTTAATCCTTCCTTAAAATGATATCATTCCTTCCACATATTGATAATCAAGGTGGGTATACATGGAACCTACCTCCTGAAGCCAGAAATTTTGCAAGAACCCATGTTTTCTTCTAAAAAAAATACAGCTCACTACCCCTCCTGTAGAACTGGTTGTAGGTGCTCTTGTAGAACTTGTTACTGCTCCTGGAATTTTTGTATTTTTTCACACTAGAAATTTGCAATTTTTCCTCTCTTAAAACTTTTCCAACCTGAATTTGTTTCTCTATTTTTGAAAAGAAATCAATTTTTTTGACAGAACAAAGAGCAAATAACACAGTTTTCTCTTTCAGAAAGTGGACAGTCTTGCAAATTCATTATTTCCCATAGGCTTAGTTCCTATGGTTTCATCTCTCTTTTTAGAAGAAGGTGAGAAAGAAGAAGACAAACTTTGAATGCAGAGGGAAAAAAAAAGAACTGTGTAGAACTCAGAAAATATGCAAGGAGACTTTTCACTTTTTTCAATGTGCAGGCAGACTTTTCCTCTGATTTTCCAATTTGATGTTGTTCAATTCACCATCTTGCACAAACATACCATGCATAGAGGATTTTTTTTGAGCCTACCTCATATGGAGCTCCAAATTCAATGAAAATCCCAGGTTTTCCTGCTCTGTAGCTGTTTTGCCTTTCCTGTAGAAGCCTTCCTGTAGAAGGCTCTCGTTTCCTGTAGAACAAAACAGTGCTTCTTGTAGAATGTCGATAAGCAGGAGGGTTTTGAAAAATGGTTGAGAAACATTGTTTTGCTGCTATGGAGATGGTATAAAGTTTGTCGTAGATGCAAAGACGATCATAAACTAGAAACAAAAATGGTGAGAGTATTTCAAAGATGAGTTCGATTGGCTGCTTATGGAGACTTCCATTGATGGAGGGTGAGTTGGCCAAGTGCACGTTGGCCGCATGCAGACTGTTGGTCCTCACTATAGTGTTATTATGAACTGTATGTTCTCTGCATGTAACACTTCCATCAATTACGTTGGATTTTAAACGGTCACCACTACCTATTTTCAGATTTCTTCCTGAGATGGTTGAGAACACGTGTCGATTGCACCCACCAAGCACTATTTGAACTGAATGAGGGTGGCCAAGTTAGATGGCCACCAATTTTTTTAATCACAACCATCTCATTGTTCACGTAATTCTCAAATTACATTCATGCAATAGAGGAACGAGTTTAGTCACGTACCTGGAAGTCGAATGTGGTTGCTGTGAGGTGTTGTGGCCTTTCCTTCTACTGCATACATTTGTTTTTGTGGATGCATGCTGGTGTGGTTGCTAATACGTGGCTATTTTTCTTGTGTAGGTATCCTCTAGCTGGATCTAAGCTACAAGAATCTATTTCCACGTTCAGATTTGCACCCTCAAGCTGCTAATGCTGAATTCTTACAAGACAGCGACTTGTTTTCTCCATAGCTCCCAAACGATAGATCGGATTGACCTGAAACTTTCTGAGCAAGTTTCTATCATCATCGTGCACCTCCCATAGCAAAATTGTGATCAATGAATGGACAGATTTCGAGAAAAAATAAAAATAGTTGAAGATTACAGAAGTCAATTTCTCAGAAACTGTGCATTGGAATCAGTTGAAACTACTTGGGTAGGTTACTATCACCTATATGCATCTCCCCATGAAACAAGTTTTGAAATGGATGCACGGATATAGAGAAAATGCAAAAATGGCTGAAGGTGATGGAGGCTAATTTCTTAGAAATTGTGCACTGGAATTGGCTGAAATTGCTTGGGTATGTTGCCATCATCCCTATACAACTCCTCATAAAATGATTTTGTAAATGGATGCACGATTTTCACGTGAGGGAAAAAACAAATTTCTGTTCTATGTATTTTTGCTTCAAAGCATTCTGCAGTTTTTTGCACAATAAGAAAAAAGGAGCTTGGGCCATAAGGCAGACTTGGAATTGATGGGAGATAGGTTTGAAGATTGTAGGAGGACTTATGAACCCTTTAGGAAGCTATCATGTTCACCAAAGTACCTTTTAAATCCATTCCTAGCTTCCTGTAATTTCTACAGGAACTTCCTGTAGAACACCCAGTTTTTAGGAAATAAGCACAATGAGGTGGAAAAAATGATGGAGAAGGGTAAGGGGTGGAAACAGGGATGTTTGTAGGCCTCATGGATAGATTGCCAGCCTTCAGGTCCTCTTCAAATATCAATTTTGGCTTGTTTGTAGGCTTCCTGTAGAAGACACAGAACTTCTTGTAGAAGGTGAAATCTTAGTCCGAATGAGACCAAATCTTGGGAAAGGGTAGTGGTCATAGAGGAATGGATGGTGAGGGATGCTGGCATCCCGATGCTAACCTTTGTCCTTTTCTTGTGTGATCCTCCCAACCTGCAATGTCCTTCTTGCAACTTGCAATTATTTAATAGAAATTAGGTCTATTTTTCTTTTTTCTCTTTTTTTTTTTAAACAACTAGGGCGCCTCATGGAGGTTTTCACCCTAATTGCCTGCCCTGGGTGCCTCCAAGGGAGGTTTTCACCTAGGGATCTTATTCTCTTTTTCTTTTCTCTTTTTTCCAACCCATTGACTGCCTCAATGAGGTTTTCAATCAATGAGCCAATCTGAGGCGCCTCTGAGGAGATTTTCACCTTAGATTTTTATTTTCCTCTTATTTTTCATTTTTCTCCTTTTCTTTTTTCTTTTTTTCCTCTACTCTACCCTACTTGAAAAACAAAATCATTTTCAAGTATATGAATACTTCCAATGGAGCCATGTGCACATCAAGATTACAGACAAAATTATGTGGAGGCTTGAAATGCATGCTTTGACAAGTATCCAGATTTCAGAGACCAAATGATTTGACTTTGAAGGAATCAAACATAGCTAAGGAAGAGAGTACTGCTACAACTTAGTGACCGTCTGGAACCATATCTTAATATAGATCTGATATCCTTAGTCCTTTTGTTGATTTGGATCATTCTCCATATCTTCTTTTATCATGACCTTCTCATCTTCCTCTTTTTGTTGATTTTTCTCTTGAATACATGGAGGATTTGATGGTAACCATGAGGGAGCTCTCTCGATCTCCGATTCTGATGACTTCTCTTTATCAAGTGCAACGCATGGCTCTTTGATCTCCTCTTTTGAATCTCCTTTCACTGATTGTGATCCTTCATTGCTGTGAATATAATCTCTGTTTTGCAATACTCTTCCTGAGCTATGGTGAATATCATTGAGCTCAAGAGGAGTTCTTTGGACATGTTGTGACTCAGCATTGTAATTGGGTTGAGCTACTCCAATGTGCAGGTTTGGAAATGGTGGTACGGGTAGTTGAGTGGGGGTGTATATTTGAGATGGATACAGATGGGGTTGTGGTTGCGCAGGTGGTGGAGGCAAAGGAGTGGGAGGAGAGTTGTATTGGGGCCTCCACTCCTGATGAGGTGCATTCCACTGAGGCTGTGGCTGAGCGTAGGGGTGAAACAGATGAGTAGCTGGTTGAGCATGATATTGAGGAGGATACGACCAAGGAGGGGGTGTGGACTAGGAAGGATGAGCAGGGGGACCCCAAGAAGGCATGGAAGAGGTTTGATAGGTGTTATAATAGGTCTAAGATGTCCCTTGCATTCCCTGCTGGTAAGTTATGGGTCCATGTGGCCTCCTTTGATTCATATAATAGAGTGGTTCAATGACTCCTTTGGCCCTTTGATATGTAGCTTTAAGCCTGGGCAAGGAAGGGCACTGATTCGTAGGATGGTCTCTTTCACAAACAAAACACACTTCTATGGAGTGCAATGGACATTCGTTCCTAGGATGCTTTCTAGTGCACCTGGGACAAAAGATGGCCAAAGCCCTCTTGGCTTCCTCTTGCTTCCTTTGGATCTATAAGGTATCCAGTTCCATGGAAAGAAATTGCCTCATATCGCTCTTTAAATCTTTCATCTGATTTGCAAATTCGTTTTTGGATAAGATACTGCTCCCAACATTTTTGCTTGTAGCCATTTGCTCCAAAGGAATGTTTCCTTCTTCTTCTCCCCTAGAGGTTCTTCAAATATGTCTTGATGTCCACCTAGGGGTTCTTCTTACTCACAGCCATCGAAGAAGGGAGAAGGTTGGCTGTGTGAAGCAGTGGGGGGTGTTGTGCAAACATTTTTCTGACTTATCTCTACTCCTACAAGGCAGGAAAGGAAATATTTTTGGTTGATTTTTGCTTTTTTTCTACTTGTACCTGCAAAACTGAAATAGATTGAACTGCAACTAACTAAAATCTATCTTTCTGAAATGAAAATGTGGAATTGGAATGAAAGAAGGAAAGGACTAATCTATTTTGTTGAAATGAAATTGCAGGAATGAAATGCTAGGCTACGCTTGCGAAATTGAAATGCTAATATACGCTTGCAGAATTGAAATTGCGGAATTGAAATGCTAATCTATGCTTGAAAAAATGAAATTGTAGAATTGAAATGCTAATCTATGAAAGCAGGAAATGTCTAATCTACTTTTGCGGAAATGAAATTGTAGAATGGAAATGAAACAATCTACTCTACGCTTGCTGAAATAAACTACTTAGCAAAAGGTTGTAGTAGAAAATAGAAGACAAGCAACAATCACCAATACTCTAACGCTTCCCCAGCAATGGCACCAAAAAGATGGTGGGCTCCAGTATTGCAGCAATAATGCTGCAACTCCTAGGGCTCCATTCTTTACTTTTATGAACCCGGTAAATCGTAACAAGCTTGGAAGCGACGGTGCTATATGCACAAGTACTAGCTCTTGTCACAGCTGTCACTTGATCAACTAGCACAAGTCCACTAGGAGCTTAAGCCAACTTCTATGAGCTCTTAGAAGAAGCTTTGAACTGATGGATGAAAGCTAACTCAAAGGAGGCTAATCTACTTGCAGAAAGAAACCAAAAAGTTGAAAGGAAAGGCAAACCTTAACAAACCCTAGTTTTACCAACTAGCCCTACTGATGCAAGAAAAATGATGAAAGTTACTAAAAAAGATGCCATTGATTTTTAGAAAGGTAAAATGCATGTGACTAAGCTACTTCTACAGTAAAATCTGGAAAAAAACATCTTTTTGTATTTTTGAGTAAGTTGTAAGAATTATTATGCATGTGCTTTAACTATTTTTTACTGTGCATAGGTTGATTGGCAAAAGGAAATGCTTGTAGGAGGTTGTGAAGGTGAGAAGATGGCCTAAGGGGTCCCTAACACCCTTCCAGAGAGTTTCACAGTGATCGGATCTCAAGAAACCACTTTTGTGAGCTTCTACAGGAAGTCTGCAGGGGTTCTACAGGATGTACTGTAGCTTCTACAGGATGTTATGTAGCTTCTACAGGATGTTCCGAAAAGAGGATTTTGGAGGGTTGATGGAGGAAAAATAGTGGGAAAGTGGAAGTATAGGTTGTATAAGGATGTTAAAGGGTCTAGGACCTGGTGAATGAGGCTAAGGAGCGATTGGATTTATTCAAGGATTGAGGGAGCAATGATGCACAAGAATGTAGAAAATAGGGAAAATTGGGAAAATGTGGCAAATGAAAGACAAGAATTCGAGTTAGAGGACAGAGCAAGTTGCATGGAGGTGGAAAGGGTAGGCTAAGAGGTATCGCAGGTGTTCTGAACATTATTTTCCAAAATTGATCAAACAAAGACTAGGAAAACCAAAGATCTAGCTATTTTGACCTAATTTGACCTAAAAACCAGAAACATGATGAACAAAAGTTTATTGGCAGAAAATCATGCAAGATAACTATGCAAACTAAGAAATAATGGATCTAAGCATGTAATCACAACTGGAACCAAATTTTTCATCTAATAATCTAACACTAGAAAGTTCATGAAGAAGTAAGAACAATGTTTTTATGGCAGCAAGGACACCTTGGTCTCAGCTCATGGTCCCAAGGAGGGAGAGGTGAGATCAGGGGTTGCTTGATGGCCTTTTTTGAAGGTATTTTCCTTTTCCAAATTGTCAAATCAACCTGAAGCATGAAAAGCTACTTTAACCATCAAAAACAATTTAAGTAACAAAGCAAGATCTTATTCTAAATAACAGATTTTATTCTAAGAATGTAGCAAAGACACATAAAAGTACACAAAGGAGGTATTGGCACTTGAGTTGGGCCCAACCCCAAGAGCTACAACCTCCTAAGATGATTAGAGCTGGTGCAAAGCTGGATTCATATTTATTGAGCAAGAAATAATAGTTACATCGCAAAAACTATCCATAAGGAAAAGCTTGAAAATGTGATGAAATGCAAAGCTAACCTACTGACTAAAATCTAACTAACATCTGACTAACTCCTCCTAAAATAGAACTACAAACTGGATAATTGAAATGAGGCCCTAAGCCTTCTTATTTATACAAATTGAGGACCCCAACAGCCCTCCTAAACTTTAGGAACTCGGCTGCCAAAACTTGCAGTTAACAACAACTTTACTAGCCCTTGCTCGGTTGCCCTTGTGATAATCGATGTGGTGGCCCTTAAACTCCGAGATGCTAGTGGAGAATTCAAGGTAAGAGCTCATAAATGAAGGGGACACCTTCCTACAAATCCTCTCCCTTGTTCTTCCATGAATTTGGCTTCCAAGTGCTCATTAAAGCCTTTGATTTTGTCTCAAAATTAACCAAAAAACTGCATAAAGCACACATTAAATTTGTTGGCATAGTGACTAACCAAATTCACTCTATTAGCATAAATATAATAAAAAACATGCAATAAACTAATTAGAATGGTGGATTAAGTCAAATTATGAGGCTGAATGAGCCCATATAATTACCCATTTCTAGGGATCATCACAAGCCACTACCTATATGAACTTTGTAGGGCAACACTTGATGGAAGTAACCACTCCCATGACTATGTAGGCCACCACCTGTTGTATTCCCCAACACCCAATAGTTTATCTAGTCACCACTAAAAAAACGCCACCACTCCTATGTTCTTAAGGCTCTACCTAAAGGGTTCCACTACACCTTTCCACAAAAATCCACTACTTGCTTCATTGAAGGCCCCAACCTTCAAGCTCCCATGTGGACAATGTTTTACAATTTTCACACTGGATCCACTACTCTCTATAATCAAACATTTGTGAGCCACATTGTCCAATTTTCAATCTAGACTTACTATAACCTCTATGCTCAAACTACTTACAATACATCAACACAACTAAATATAAACTCTTCAATTTAATAAACCTCTCTCAATCAATCTTCCCTTATTGTCTCAATAATCACTCAGCAACATACATACACATGATTGACCCAAGCATCAAACTCTCTCACAAGTTCATTCATAAATACTGTGAATATAAGGGAGAAATATATTTGCAATGCAAAATCAATCATTACATCATCTACACATGATAATAACATCATACAAATATATCCATGGCAATATGTATAAATCTATGCAACATCAACAACAAGCATATATACAATATACCAGGAAACCCAAATAATTCACCCCTGCAACATAAGCATGTCAAGCATATAATAAACAATAGATCCACCATCCTCTAACATATTCACTTCATGCAACAACTAAATTGAAAAATATGCTACGAGTTCCAATCCATGGGATCATGAACTACTATTGCTCTATCACTTCTCAACCATTAGCTCTCAGTGCACTACAATATCTCTCTCACGCAAAGGAACTAACCTTTGTAACACAAAGCTTCCTCCTATAAATAAAATATTTGAAGTGGTCAAATAATAACGACACATAGACATGGAGATCCAAACATTGTTGTTCATACTACAACGTTTTTCACCTTGAATTGATCCTACATCATCTTCATTCAATGAGAGACTTATATTTGACTTAATCACCTTCTAGAATGAAGACCAACTCAGCTCGGCTATAAACCATCAAAAACTTGGGAAATGCTCATGGTAAATTATGTACACACACAAATCAAAATTTCCCCTCTATAGCTTTTGTCTCTTAGACATAACTAGCTGCTAGAGAATATTGTCACTAGGATAGTATCGGCATCCAAACGAGGATGTTGTTATCTTCGCTTTGTGCATAAATTTATCCTAGAGAAGATGCCTTAACACATGGAAAATCACCTCCTCTCTTCCCAGAACTTTTCCATTTGTCTTAAATGGGTTTCAAACACCTATAATGCCTCTGTAAACATTAGACATACCTTAGTAACACATCATCAAACTTTTTATCATCATGATAAATCTTCCAAACATGTTGACATCAATGCCAACACAATTGACTCCATGGCTGACTCCTTGGGTAGAAATCCTAGGTTGACATCAATGTCAACACCATGAGGCCAACAAGTAGTCATATCCCTTCATGGTTTTTTGTTAACCTCCCACATATTCAATGGTAATGTTTTCTCAAAGATGAGTTGGTATAGGTAAGGAGTGATATATACCCAGTTTCCTTACTAGGATTGTTGGTATAACATAGCATGCATCGCCTTATGAATCCAATTACCTGTTTTTGTATATTGGTCCAATAGGAATACCCCTAGGAGTTCGACATTCTCTTCCCTACACCAAACTTCCCTAAAACCTTGGAGGTGTGAGCCTCTCTAATTAACCACAATCACTCTCCTTTAGGAACACATAACTTATATATCTTGTAGAGTAACCCATATTATGGTCACCATCATGAACATCACTTTGGCTCTACAACTATTAAAACACCTCCTTGATGTCCTCATCTTCTAAATATGCCTCTCTATATGAATCATGGGTGAATGGCTTCATGTGGATAATACTTATCAAAGCTATGATCTTTGATGCTGGTGGCATTGAAATCATTTCAATGAAATTATTTGTGGTTTCCTTCTTGCGCTTGATCATTAAATGGAACTGTTGTAGAAACCCCATCCACTTGTAATTTTTGGTCTTTTATAGCTAACTCTAGGCATATAGGTACTATAGTGGCCAATGATTTGTGTGGATTAATTTCTTCTTTCCCATCTCCACTTCTTCATGGCTTGTGTTTGGATATAGAGTTCTTTATCATAGGTAGGGTAGTTAAGAACTTCCCCATGAAATACTTTAGAATGGTAGCATACAAACCCTCCTCCCTGCAACACTACTAATCCAATAGCATATGCATTCATATTTGTTTCCACTTTGAAGGGTTGTTGCAAGTTTGGTAATGGAAGAACTACTACTTAACTGATCTTCTTCTTTAACTCTTTAAAGGTCCTCTTCTAACCCTTTCCCCATTGTAAACTCTTACCACTTAATGTTTTAGCATGGAGTGGTGTTGCTACTACTAAAAATTAGGTTATGATTTTCTCCAGGTACTGTGCTACACCAATAAAACTCCTAACCTTAGAAACATTAGTAGGAACTGAATACTTCATGATGTCCTCAATGTTGGTAGGATAAATCTTCAGTTTCCCTCCACCTACCACATACTATATATACACCAAACACTAGTGTGAAAATTCACACTTCTTGATATTTGATGTTATTTGGTGCTTATTTAATGTCTCCAGTATCTACATAAAATGTGTGACATGCTCATTTTAGGTAGAGTTATATAACATTATATCACCAAAATAGAAAACAACAAATGAATCTATAAAATGACATGGTATATCATTCATTAACCTCATAAATGTAGATGGTGAATTACATAGGAAAAATGGCATTACTAACAACTCATATAATCTTTTCCTAGTTTCAAAGTCGGTCTTCCAAGTATATTCTTCCCTGATTTGAACTTAGTGATATCCATACTTTAATTCTAGCTTGTTAAGTATTCTTCTTGTTGTAACTAATACAGTGTATTATTTATTGTAGGCATAGGTGACTTGTTCTAAAGTGTAATTTTGTTCAATTCCCTATAATCTATATGCATTCACCAAGTTCCATCCTTAGTTGGCACAATTATGATGGGGGACTCACATGGTGATATACTCGATTGAATGGCACCTTATTGCAACAATGGTGAATACTTTTATATCAATGAGGAGGTGGTAATAGTTGTCTCTCTACATGAATATTTCATCCTACGTGTAGATATACGGACTTCCAAATACCACTCCACATATATAAAGGGGAACTACATCTAGTTTCACTTCATCAATAAAATGAATTTTGATGGAAAATATAATCTTGCACTGTTTTGTTACCTCTATTTATGCATCCTTATTTACCCATCCCAATGGATATGGGTTTCATTGATCACAAACTTCCAACCCCAATTTTTTGACCAACTTTACTATAATGAGATTTTCCTTTGATCCTGAGTCAAATACAGAATTAATCTTGGTCATTTCACCCTATATCTTTATATGGAAGGGTCTGGTCTTTTCACTCATTCTATTATTGAAAGCTATTTATATTCACCGCCTTCTTCACTTATGTATATATGATATTTTCATCCACATCCAATATTGTTTCAACCACGTTACTCAAATAAATGAGCATGGGATTCTTATGCTTGTTATCTTTCATCTTTTTCATCAGGTTAAACTTGGATTGAACTGTAACACTTCTCCTTTGTATCAACATCAATGTTACAGTGTTGCAATGGTTGTTGGGATATTTGCATTGGTGTGCTATGGTTGCAATATTTTTACCCTTTCCCTCTTTATGCTTCTTCTTCCCCTCCTTAGAAGTGTCTTGGTTCTCCTTCTACTTCAACCCATGTGATTACCATTTCTTATAGCCTATGTTTTCCTGAAACGGTCTGTACACATGCCTCATCCACCAATATAGTTTTGAATAAAACTACTTGCTTTTGAAAATGGTTGTGTAGACCTCCAATTAATTTATGAGTACATCTATAATCTTGGGGAGATACCTCTCATTATGGCTATCTTTCTAAACTCTATGGTGCACTCTTATACACTTTGCCCCTACTTCTTCCTAGAGTAATGTCATGGATCCATTGGTCCTCTACACACCCAAAAGGGTAAAATTGAGACTTTATGAGGCCTTTAAATTCCTCCCACTTAGACACTAGAGGAACTCCCTCTAACCTTAAGGTATCCATGTGGATTTCCCACTAGGTAGGGGTTGTTGAAATTATGGTGTAGATTCAAATATGCTCATGAAATTTACTGAATCACAATACTCGAAGATACTCTATTATTCTACGGAATTCAATTCACAATATAGAACACAAATCATAGAAATGAAAAAGAAACATCAAACATGCACAAAGATTTAACTAAGGGAAAGAAACTGTTCAAAATCCCTTCCTATCAATATTGAATTAATCAAAGAATAGAGATGAATACATATGCTTGACAAAGCCTGAGCACACCCTGCAAGTGTATAGTCTATCCCTCTACCTCAATGACTAGAACTTGCAAACACTTAGCCAATTTACAATCCCTCCAAGCTCCAATTTCCCTACGATGTTCCTTGAGGAAATTACCCTTATTATTTAAGAAATCCCCTTAATTGACTTTTGCAATTCCTCTAGGTTCTTCCTTTGACTATATGACCTGTACACATGGGAATATTCTACAACCTATAGTACACTACCTTGGAATCTCCATATAAAATAGGTAACTTGAATTATCTACACACAACAATTATTTTGAGCTGATTGATCACTGAGTGTGTTGAAGTTCCACTTCCACAACTTAACCTCGACTAGTTCTTCTAACAGTTACAATTAATTTAACTAACAATAACTCAATTTAACTAAAATATATTGATAAAAAATAGTAATCAATGATACTAAAATAAACTCAAGATTCCCTAACTCAAATTAACTGAGTTAAAAAAGTTAGAAGTGCCATGTCACCTGAGTTAACTACCTCCAAGACTTCTGCTAAAATGGAAATTCGAATTTTCTCTAGTTTGACCAAGGAAAAGTCAAATTGAGATTTTCTTGTTGCATTTTCAACACTCCCTCTCAACAAGAAATGGATTATCAACCACCCATTTCCTTCACCTATGGAACTCAAACTTCCCTCTTGACAAGGCCTTTGTCAAAATATCAACTTCTTGTTCCTCTGTTGGAATGTATTGCAACATTATTATCTACCTCTGCACACAATACCGTAAATTGTGATACCAAATATAAATATGCTTGGATCAATCATGAAAAAAAAGATTTTTAGAGAGTTTGATGCAACTCTAATTATCACAGTAAATGACAGTTGGATCCTTCATCTTACCAAACAATCCAACAAGTATATTTCTCATCCATATCACCTCACATGTTGCTTGAATTACAACCATGTATTTTACTTATGTCATGCAGACCTAACACTAAAAATTCCACCCGATGTACTCTTTCGGTCTGATGGACTTCCCACACAATCTGAATCCATGAAGCCACACAACTTCACTCCCTTTATCTATTTGTACCAAGTCCAAATGGGTAGTTCATTTGAGGTACCATAGAATATGCTTAGCTTCCCTCCAAAACAATTTAGTTGGCCTAAGCATATAGCTTGGCTTAGCTGGTTGACTGCATAGCACATATATGGTCTGTGTTTACAAGATATATCAGTGAACCCAAGAACTTCTGAAGAATCTCATTGGCATACTTGCCCTAAGAGACAAACAATTCCCCATCACCTTTCCATAATTCCAATTTGAATAAGTAGTTCATGGGACCCATGTACTTCATTTCCAACCTTCTTTTAAGGTCCTCCTTGCAAGATCTGATCAACTGCTCATCACCAGTCAAAATCAAGACATCAACATATAAGACAATAATCAATAATTTACCTTCTATAAAATATGATAGAAGTTTGCATCTACTTCACTTTTGGTGAAGCCAAAACTTGTGAGATAGATATCAATCTTGGTGTACCAAGCATGGGGTGCTTTCTTGAGACCATACAATCCTCACTTGAGTCTGCACACATGAGACTCTTGATCAAAAGCCTTGATTACTTATGGTATCTCAATATATGCCTACTCCTCAATAACTTCATTGAGGAATGTTGTTTTCACATCCATATGGTGGATCATCCACCCCATCTATGAAACTAGAGCAAGGATTGATCTCATGGATAAGTACCTTTCTACAAGATCAAAGGTCTTCTCATAGTAAATCCCCTCAACTTGAGAGTACCACTTGGCCACAAATTTGGCCTTATAGTTTTCTATGCTTCTGTCTACTGCATGATTCATCTTGAAGATCCATTTACAAGCCACAACTAATTTGTATGTTGGTATTAGGACCACTTCCCAAACACTGTTGTTTACAATGGACTCACACTCCACCATTGCATCAACCCATATGGGTTGCACTATTGTTTCCTCAAAAGAGGATATCTCAATCTCTACTAGCTCAGTCGTTACAAGCATGAAGCTAGTGTACCGATCTGGTGATCTTCTCTGTCTATGATGAGTTGAAGGAGCACCAAAACTAGCCCTCACATCCTGCACAAGTATCTCATCTTCCCAAGTCCTTTTCCTGCATTCTCTGGATGGTTCTTCTTGAGTGGTTGTCTCCACTTTTTTCTCCTCATCTTGTGGTTGCTCCACAACATCCTTAGGATTCTCATTTGGAGCTAAAAAATCCTCCTCTAGTGATATTTGAATATCCCTCTCAAGAGAGCACCACATGGCTTTGTCTTCATCAAATTTTACATCCCTTCCAACAACTATCATTTTGAGGGATGGCAAATACACATGGTAGTTGTGGGGAGTTTTTGTGTAACCCACAAATAACCCCATTTTTGTTGTCATCTCTAGCTTATTCATTGATTATTTGGAGACATGGTAGTAAATAGAGGCTCCAAAAATCCTGAAGTGTGACACATCTCAATTCCTCCCAATGAAATCCTCCTCTAGTGTAATCATACCAAGAATCCATTAATGACTCTTATTATGCAAATAGACCACTGTGTTGCATGCTTTAGCCCATAAGTGGAGAGGTAGGATTTGGTCATTAAACATCATCCTCGCTACTCCCACAATGTTATGGTTCTTCCTCTTAGCCACCCCGTTCTTTTTGTGGTTTGTGGGGTGTTTTCAACTCTTGTCTTCTACCTTATTTTGCATATAATTTTTTAAAATCATTTGACATGTACTCACCTCCATTATCGGTCCTGAGGGACTTCACCTTCTTGATTGTTTCTTTCTCAACCAGTGCTTTGAATTAAGAGAACTTGGATAATTTCTCATCCTTATTCTACATGAAGAGGATCCAACACTTTTGTGAGAAGTCATCAATAAAAATGAAAAAATATTTTTGCCTACTAGTGGAGCTTGTTGAGAAAGGTCCATAGACATCGTGGATCCTTTCAAGGACTGCATGTGTAATGTTGTCCCAATCATGCAAAATGGATTGTTTGTACTTCCCCAAGGTACACCCTTTGCATAAATCCTGCTACTCTAATGCTCCTTTGGGGAGGCTTGTGGTTATATGCTACATGATCTTCAAATTTCCATGGTGCAAATAGCCAAGTTGTCCATGACAAAGTTCTTTGACATCGCAACTTTTCACCTTCTCTACCTTTGTGCTCAATGCATCCCAATCCTCCATATGTATCTTGTATATGTTCTTCACACAAATCCTAATATGCTTCACCTGTCCCATGGATATGTGTCTCAAGAATGCCTTTCCTTTCCTAAAGATCACATCATAATCATCTTCTTTTAAAAATGCAATGGAGATGAGATTCTTCTTTCAACCTAGAATAACCATCACATCCTTGAGTCTGAGAGGGAAGCTTGATTCCCTATAAAAGGTGGTTGTACCAATTTTGGTCACATTGTATCTTCCATCATTTCCCATATTGATGTGCATCTGGAGATATTTCTTCCCCAAACCACTGAAAAATTATCTATTCACCATCATATGGAATGAGGAATTGTTGTCCAACTACCACATGCTCCATATCACTATGCTAGTCGTATATGCAATGAGAGTAAAGTCAAGCTCAAACTGTGAAGCCAAAGCTTCAACTATTGTTCCTCTTGAGGTCCTCTTGCTTGTCTTCTTGTGTGGATATTTTGTGGCATAGTGCTTGGATTCATGACAGTGAAAGCACTTGATTATGGTAAAGTCTTTCTTCTTTACCCCTTGAATAGATTCTACTTTAGATTGTGATTTACTCCCTTTCCCTTTCTCTTCCTTTCCAGCCGAGGCACAATTTTCTTCATCCTCTCCCTTGGATGAATTATCATCTCTGGTATTCCACCTTATTTCCTTCTGTACCAAATCGAACCATAGGTGTTCCCAATTTGGTAGTTTCTCCCTTCCATTCACCGAACCTTGGTAGCTATGCTAGCTCTTGGGAAGGCCTAGAAGGACTAGGCTTGCAAAATCATCCTCTCCAATAGTAACACAAACTTGACCATGTTCATCATGAGATTATGTCGACCTGATTAGGTACTACGGAATAGTCTCGTTCTTCTGCATCTTGATATTCAAAGTTTTTCCTTGAGTGTTAGCTTCCTATGGTCACTGGTGAGCCCTGGTATTGCACCAAGAGTGCTGCAACTCCCAAGGTCTCCTCGAATATATTTATCAACCTGAGGTTTATACAAAATTGAAGGTGATCATGCTACATAAACAGTAGGATAGATTCTACTCATGTCACCCTCAACTAGGAAATTTGATCAATAGTGCTCCAAAACCATTCTTACTACTGAATTAGAAGAAAACTAACTAATGAAGGAGAAATTTAGAAGCTACCTCTAATGGTAAAAATGTATATTCCTTTTGAAATTCAACTTGTAAATGTTATTGAATCAATTCATGAAAAGATAAGGGCTACAGTGCTTGCAGAAAGGGAACTACGTTATCTTGTAATCAACCATATAGCTACCAAATCTACTTGCAAATGGGAAGCTAACCTATCAAACCATAACTGAAGATTCCATGCATCATCAATCTAGCTCACACATGCATATCAATCAATGTTCTATTTGTGTCAATTATGTGATAAAAAAAAACTAATGCTATTCTATTTTGAAGTGAAGCAAAAGGATGGTTAGAGTGGCCTAGGTGTTTCCCTCGATTGTGGAGTCACAAATTGGGTTCAAACTACTTATAACTAAGTCCAAAACACATCAAAGGTCAAAACAGGTGGAGAAACAAGCTTCTATATGTATGCTAGAGGAGGCTCCTATAGGCGCCCCGTATTACTACAAGAAGGCTTGTCATGCTACAAAAAGGTTGCCGAGACGGTTTAGGAGGTAGAAATGACTGGTTCAAGGGATGGTGAGGTGGATGGAGGTTGAGGTAAATGGATGAAAGGTGGCCAACACCCCTAGCCAAGCTCAGATCCTTTCAAAGGTCTTTTTTTCACTAGGAGATCTACTCACGGTGATCTAAGAGGATGATCTCAAGAACAAAACTTTGAAGACATAATTTGTGATTCATAAAAGAGGGTGAAGAAGTCCAAGATAGATGTGGTGGAAGGCCCCTTTCTTGTAGATCCAAATATCCCTACAACATCACATCCATATACCTTTTTATCATTGACAAAATGAAACAACTAATAGTGAAAAGATGAGTTGAATTAAGATGCCATATAATCTATGCCAAAAACTCTGATCTAGTCAATGAATAAACTCCTAAGCTATAGTAAGCACATGCAAAGTAAGCTAATTAACATAGACATTCTTCCAAGAAATCATAAACATAGTATTTTTTCGACTGTGATTGTAGATCCTTCCACTCATTCTCCCTTGGGAAAGATGAGATAGAGGTTGCAATCACAAGATATTGAGGGGTTATTTTCTAATGAAATGCAAAAAACTAATAACCACTCTGAACTAAAAAGAAATATCAATATGTAAGAGGGACCTAAGCCATTGAGGTTAGGCATAAACCCAAGATCCCCAGCCCTTTGGAACTAAATCAATGGTTAAGCAATAAGAGACTTCTCATTATCATTGCATCAATGTCAAATACATCACATAACTAGTCAAAAATAATAGTGTCAAGGGCTTAAGCTTGATAGCTACCTAGCTAAAAAGAAGGTTTGAATCCTAGTGAGATATTTTACATGTTTATTTATACAAGAGGATAGATACTAGGAGCTCCCTAGAAAATAGGAATGTTTTTCTCCCATAAATCAAGATTGCTGGATCTTGATCTTCATTAACTACACTTGCTTAGCTTCCAATGACCTTGTCTTGTTTGGTTTCCAATGAAATCGAGTTGAAGAGAGATAGTGTGGCAATCTTGGGTTGTTTGAAGGAGTTACAAAGGTGGAAAACCTCCAAGAATATCTCCCTACTATCTTCTCTAAGCCCCTACATGTAAATTATCTCAAAAATGCTCCATTTCCTACAATTAAACAATATTAGGCCACATGACATAGAAAAACATATTTTACCCTTCTCACTAAGTATAGTATAACAAAAATTATAAATAAATGTGAGAAAGAGATATTTCTAAAGTTGGGGGATGGAATTGTTACCCTTATGATGTACCTATTGATGAGCTTCATCATCAACCCCTATTGAAATATTTCTCATCCTCTAATAAACTCAACCATCTATGTCCTTTTATTTCATGGTCGTGGTGGCCTCCTAACATTCCAAGTTTCCTTAGATGGTGTGCCTTCTTGGGAATAGAAGCTTGCCTTCTTTTCTATCTTTGTCCACTCCTTCTACTCTTCCTCTTCATTTCTTCCTTTTTCTAGACCTAGCAGAAAGGGCGGACTGAGCTTGAGTCCTATCCACTTAACTTAAATATTTGCATGATCCTCTTGTACAGGCGTGCCCTCTCTAATGCATGCCTTAGCCTTTTAGGGGAGTGATAATCTCTAATCTCGAGGCTGTGGGGTAAGGCATTCCATCTCCTCTAGCGAGCTTGTTGGCTTTTTGTTCCCAACAACCTAAGTGTGTCTTCAAAATTTGAGATGGCTTGTTCTTAGGTGGCAAGGTATTTGGGTTCTAGGTCATCATCATTGGAGATGATGTTATGATTGTTAATGACAACCATTCAGCTCATTGGTTTTGCCCTGATATATAATGGTTCTTTTTCTTCCCTTTTCATGACTCTCTTCACTTCATCATCTCTTGCCTCCTCATGAGTGATCTAGGATGCTAAGGCCATCAACTATGTATCCTCCAATATTGCATTGGGATCCCAAATATTCATATCAGTCAAGGTGAGATTATGAATATAAAACTCATCCAATTTCACTCTATCCTCCATGCTAGCCTAGTTGCAGAATTCAATGAATTGTTTCTAATATTGAAATGGCATAGACCCATGTTATGCTAAGGTTTTGATTTGGAATTGTATCCACTAATATTTGAGAAAGAGTGCATAAGACTTGGATGGGTATCTATACTGTAATACCTCTATGGAGAGGCTTTCCATTGTGTCCAATTCGGTTTCCTTCTTCTGCAACTTCTCCCTCAACCACATATTTTATCCCTATAGATGCTCCTTCATTATGGACTCACTCATTCTCAACTCACTTAATTCTTTTCCTATGTCAAGGGATTATTCTTCCATGAGGCCCACATCCTCTGCCTTCTTAGAATTAGCAATTTTCATCCACAATGGGTTCTTCCTCTTTCTTCTTCTAGCTCATAGAAAAGTGGGACTACAAATTTTTGGGGAATAATTCTCCCTCCTTCAATGAATTTATAATAAGAGCTTAGGTTGGGTTGTGGACTAGGCTCCTAGAGCTTTGGGAAGTCCTTCTCAAATGTTTTTGGGAGGTTTCTACATCTTGTAGCTGTTGTGTCACATTTCTCCCCTCTTGTTTCTCATTTTGACCCTCCCATAGCATCCTCTACCCCTCCTGTAGCACACTCTACTTTTTCTGTAGCATACTTTGCCCCTCATATAGCTTCACCTTTTCTTCTTGTTGGAGGGTGGTTGGAAACTTTGGTTCATGGAAAATTTTAGGGGCTAATATTTGTCCAGTGGGCTACCACAAAAAACATTTGCCAATTTCCAATGATTATAAAAGATGAATCGCCCAAATTTAAAATATAAAAATATTTTACCTTAACAATCGCCAACATTATATAGAGACTATATATAAAATCATTATAAATTTGAATAATTCTACAAATATATCAAAAAAAAATTTATAATTTGCATATTAGGGGTTAGTGAGATTCGCCAATTTTTTTAAACTTCAAGAAAATTTTCCATCCTTAAAATTTTCCTTTCTTAGGTTGTTTGAAGGAGGTTGATCTGGTGGTGGGCCTCCTTACATATGTTCTAGGAGTCTTTTTTTATGGGTTTTAGATGGGTGACCTCTTTGTTTTTTCTTTCAGTGGGTCCCACCTCCTCTTTCTTGCTTGGGGACTCTTCAATTGTGATAGGGGCCTTTGTGGGAGTTTGTGTTCTCCCTTGCTTTATCCTAGTACTTTTCCTAGTCTTAAACTATAGGGGGGCTTTCCTTTGTCTCTTCCTTTTAGGTTTGACTGGGGTGCTCAAGGTAGCTAAATTTGCAGCTGCCTCTTTTTCAGTGGGCGTTGGAAACAAACTTGCTTACTTTGGGGGTATCTTTGTTTCTATCAACTCAAGAGTCTTCCTAGGATTTAATTTTTCCTATTTCTCCCCCTCTTCCTCTTGATATTATTCTTTTCCTACCTCTGCCTCTATTTATTCCACTATTCTTTTTGCTTCTGTTTCTCATTCCTCTTCTTCTGACCCTACTACTTGTTCCTCTTCTAGCATTGCCCCTTCTTCTTACTCCTCTATTTTTCCCTCTCTTCCTCCAATAATTGAGGCTAGGGTATCAATTGGTGTGAGGGTCTATGTGTCAATGAAGGCTTCTATATCCATTTATATGAATTTGGACGAAAGGATAGGAATTCTCAACTTACTCAAGGCATCCACCATTATTAGTTTAATGAGGCCATGGTGGCCTAGGTGTTGGTGTTTTCCCTCTCTCACTTTTTGACTCGTGTCCCTGATGGACTACAGGAGGAAGTATGGCACACTAAGCCTTTGAGCAAGAGGAAATTCTTCCTGGAACCTGAGTTCATGAAGCAACCGAAATTAGTAGGCATAAACCACACATAGTCTTACCTCACAAGAGATGTATTTCAGAATATGGTAGGCCACCTCATCTCAAGAATTAGTCTTTCTCTCCTATAATTCATTCTTGTCCTTGACATGATTTTCATTGGCAGTAAAGAAATTATTTTTAGCAGTGGAAATGGTAGATTTGTGTTCTCTACTCCATTTGATCCCTAAAGGTAGGGTTTTCACTCCACTGATTATTCCAAGGTTGAGTGAGATAACTAACTGCCTCACCACAATTGTGGCACTATCCTTTGTTTGTGAGTTTAGGGCCATGGAAAATTCAAAGGCAATGTCATCATCATACCCTTTCAACAACTCGAAGAATCCTAGCCACTGGTGTCTTATAAAAATTTCTACCACATGAGGGTGTAGGTGGATTCTTTTAGTATATGAGGGCTCCCTTCTATTAAATCCTCCCCCATATCCTCTATGTTTTTAGCTAGGTGAGGGAGAGATACTTCTTTAATAGCTTTAGTGTATAATTCAGTGGTAGAAGTGATTTGAAATTCCTTGTTGATGACAATTGCTTACATTCCCCTTACTTTACCTCCTAAAAATACCTTTTAATTTCACAATTACACTGATACTGCATGTAGAATTTGAAGTTAAATTTGCATACAATCGTATGGATGGATGAAGGAGATGGTGAAACTTACTTTTTATAAAGTGGCATGGGATGAAGCTGATAATTTGGAGACCAATTATAACATATCTGGATTTCCTCCACCCTTTTAGTCTTCCTGTAGTAGTTTCTTGGCCCTCCTGTAGCAGTTGCAGGCTTGCCTATAACTCCTTCCTGTAGCAATTGTAGAATGAGGTTCAAAAATCTTCAATGGAACACTGAGCTCATCCTCTCTTAAACTATTTCTGAAATGAGCGATTATGCCAAAGAATTCAAGCCTCGGTACATAATATGCCACTTTTGGCTTAGGCTTGGAGATTGTGGTGACCTGACAGTCACACAAGGTTTCCTCTTTTGCACCATTTTCCCCACTCGGAGTGATCATTTCCTCTTTCCTCATAATCACCACAGACCGTATGTGATCCCAACTCAAATGATGTGACATATCCACATTGCATGTGTGCTTACCATCAATTTTAGTTTTCTAGCTAAGGGTGGCCAAGTTAACTAGCCATTTCCTGCTTATTAAAACATCTCCTCTCGGCATTTACACATTTTTTTTATTCACAAATAGGGAAGAGATGATAGTTTTCCATACCTATGCTTACCTCATCATTGAACTAATCCATTGATTTTCATGGTGGAGTTGGACTAGATTATTGGCATCAAAGGAGTTGACTTGTTGGCTTCTTTCCTGTGTATTGCTTCATTGCTCCTTATGATATTTCACTATTGTGTTTCTTGTGTGTGCAGGTACCTTGTTGATGTCCATGTTTCTACTGTTGGTGGAAATTCCTTTTGGTAGTGATATGACTACTTCAGAGTGACCTCATAAGTTTCCATCACAATTATAGAAATATTTGGGCACCTGCAACCCCAATCATATATGTCCATAAACCAAGGGCTTCTGAGTCCCTAAAAGTGTTGTTTCATGCCCTAAAGGTACAAGGTCAGCTGATTACATCATCTCCTAGAAGTTCTCCATAGAAAATTGCTCAGAACTGGTCAAAACTAGACCATACAGATTGCTTAATTCTAAGGGTGTGATGCATCTCACCTACTTAGTGCAAAAAGTGTGATGCATACTGGAAAGCCCTTCTGTAGGGTGCGATGGGCGAGAGTAGACAAATGGCAGAGATAGTTTGCAAGGTGGATGATCATGGAATCTTCCAGAAACTTCTCCTATGACACTTGCCTCTCTGAATCCACCTAGGAATGAGTAAGCGATCATCAATCTCCAAGTGTAATCAAGAACTATCAAAGAGAAGACACTAATCAAAATCCCAAAAGTTGACTCACCCCCTGAAATCATCTATATATGGATCCCTCATCCCAGAGATCCAGAGGCTAGAATTTTGCATCTTGTAAGGAAGTGCCGTTAGTTTCTTGGTGGAACATCATAGTGTTGGGTGATCTAATCTTTTCATGAGGTGAAGAAGGGATTTCATGCTAGGAGGATGACGCTGGGTCAGATCAATGGGTTGTAATCCTCTCTTCTAATATTTATATCAATAAAGCTATTCAAGTTTTCCTAGACATTCTTGTATGCTTGATGATATATGCATTTGTGTGGTCAATATATATCTGGTCCTATATTGTTTATGATTGTAGATCTCTGTACTTTGAAGGTATTATGCTGCTTTGAATTTACAGGTACTCTTTGAAGCAGAGCAATCAAGGAAGGAGCAGCAAATATCCGTTAGAGGGGAGAAGGAACAAGCAAGGAACCAAGTGAAAGATTGAGGTTGGTATTCTTTGCTCCTCTCCTATCTACTTCTCATAAAGGAAAATGGAAGTAACTTTAAACTGTTTGTTTCTAAGATAGCTACCTGTCTTAGTGGGACTAGCAGCTCTACATAGACAATAGATTTCCTCATAACAAAATGGCGACTCCACTGGGGATTGAATATCTTTTTTGCTTGCCTATATTTGTTTGCTTTATAAGATTGTAGACGGAGCCTGAAGTTAAGCCAGCTAGTCTTCGAACTGCATTTTCTATCCAAGTGCAAAGTAGATCAATGCTAATTTAGTCTATCTCTAGGTTTTGTTTTTAAACTAAGCAATCGATTTGAAAACATCCTAATTTCCCTGGTGGTGGCTCAAGTAACCTCATTAGATCAGCCCCTGTGATTTACATTTACTGACTATCATTAGCTCGACCTAAATCCCTAAACTAATCTACAAACTGTGACCAAGAACCAAGTTGAAGTCTTGTCCCTAGACCATCGTACCTTCTCCTCTTGGGAATCTCGATGCGTCTCACCTCCCATGTGCAGTAAGTGGGATGCATTGCTCTTTCCCTATGTTACAAGTGTGATGATTAGATAAGACTTCTTCTGCTTCCAGATTTTGGTTTTTTGTTCACTCTCTTTAGCTTTGTTTAGGAGTTTTGATGTCTGTGATTAGTATACCACTGTGGAAAATCCCTTCCTTTGCATGATTCAACCCCCATCGTACAAATAATTTTAAATGTTTTTATGTATTGTTCGCCATTTACGGTTCTCCTTTACAAAGAAGTTGCGTAATCAAACTATCGTCTTTTGATTTGGAAGTGTGGCAAGTGTCGTTTTCAGTCAAAGAAAATCCTATTGTTCTTGATGGTCGATTGCACTGTTACTCTTGTATTTGATTTGAATTAATATTTTTTCAAGTGTCGAAAGCAGTTTTCAATTCAAAATCGAAAAGTGTCTTCATTATCTTCCCTTCATCTTTTGAAGAGAAAATCATTAGTACTGTCGCTTGAAATGATTCAGATTTGTACTTAGCATTCTTTTTGTCATTCACACATTAAGAAAGCAAAAAAAAATACATGCATGTGCATTTGCATTTAGACTTCTTGTTGGATAGTGCATCTAGTGTGTGCTCTCTGCTCTATATTAAAAGAATCCCACTTCTCTTTCCTTAGTAGCTAGGATTTTCATTGCAAAAAAAATGATTAAACAATTGTTTATCATCTTAGATTGCATTTAAGGAATTGTATATCTACATCACACAGTAAACCTGAAAGGAAAATTTCTTAAGAAAGATCAACTGTAAAATAAATTCAATGAACATAAAAACACTTTGGAACCTAACGCACAACATTTAGATGTCTAGGCTAGAGACATATTCCGGCGTCGTAAAGCCTGGTAACTATTGCTTTCATTGTAGGTTGGGTGATTCCTCCTCTTTGAGACGACAAGTGCTAGTACGGATTTGTGCTCCCACGTACCATCGAGTATATATTGGGAGAGCAAAATAGGCTATATCCTTTATCCTTAGGAAGCCATGTCTACCACCCTATGGATTGCAATGCACTGAACACAGCATTCAGGAAGATTGACTGTTGTACCATAAAAAGTATTTTGTAGTTTTGCAATTGGTTTGGTAATCCCTCTATCTAGATTTCCAAAGTAGTTTCTTTCGTTCCTTTTCAGACTCCTTAAAGAAAAAGGTCCATTTGAGCACTTGTCACTTCAGGCTCATTAAAAATTGAAGGCGACTAGAGTCATCTTTAGCTTTTTCTCGACTCTTAAAAATTGAAAAAGCGAGTTGTGTCAAAGCATCTAAAATTCATTTAATTTGGAATCATTTTTCCCTTATTTTGAGTTGATCAAGTAATCCACAATCGTGAAAGAAATTCAATCGAAACCCGGTCATTCATGGAGATTAACAAATCAACCGTCTTTAACTCCGAAAAAAAAACTATTTCAGGCAAAGCGAACTCGTTTACTCGGATCAAAGTCCCCTGGATTGCTTGGAACTTGTGTTCCAACATCCTCAGGAACTCTGGTTACTCCAACCATCTCTGGTACCCCTTCCTTTACAAAAGAAGTTCCATAGCCACAAGAGGACATTAGAAATTATCCTAGTGTAATGATAAATGCTTCTATTCCTGAACCGGCTACATCTACAGCTAATTCGGAAGGTGTTACCCCTCCAACAGCTATTGCTACAAAGTTGATACCTTCTTTGGCGCCAGAAATATTTTACAAACCTGATGGTCTTTCTCTCCCACCTAAATTAATTTCTATAGAAGAGATTGTGGAGGATCCTCCATCCATTACTCCATTGCATTTTGGAGCTGGGATCACCCTATATCCTTCTTCATCAGAAGTTAGTCTCCCTTCATCGCAAGTTCCTATAGAATCGCTAAGAACTCTCTTGGATAGACTAGATATGTTTGAATAGCCGTCGACGTCTAGGACTGTGTCATCTGACACAGCAATAGCAGAACCTCCTGCTGCTACCCCAATGATTTTCGTTGATGTACCATCTATCCCAACTAGCTCTCAACCACTAGATGGATTCCATCCAAGGACTATTTTGACGGTATGGTCTGTTCCCGTTTGCTCATCCGGAATAATATTCAGAATCTCTTATGTTGAGTCTCAGTAAATTGATACTTCGCAACAGTATCAATTTGGGTAGTTCGGTCCCTAGAGGTCAATCATTCCTTTTAGAACTGGATTTCCGCCATATGGAGGGCAGTATGCCCTTTCATTGGTTCCTCTAGGTGAACAACCATATGGGAGTCCACAACAAAATTCAGGTCATGATGGAATTACATCTAGTAGTTGGGTGCCAATACTGCCTCAACAACCAAGAGTTGTATGCTCAATGCAACAAAGCCTACCTATGTTGAATATCCCCACTACACCAGCCATTATGACAGTGTCAAAAATAAAAGTGTTTCCTGTTGTATGCCAACCTCAAGTTTCTAAGGTTGTAATACAACAACCTCCTGTCTCCACGACACAACCACAATCACTGACTAGTGGCTCCCTAAATGGAGCGACCCAGGTTCAAACAGGTACTATTACCCCTCATCTTGGTCAAACAGCCAGTATTGGACAACAGCAAATGGTTTCACAACCATGTCTAGTGCAATATCAACAACCGCAATTCCAACAAGATTACCAAGGATCTGAGCAACAAATCTTTGCAAGTAATGGGCAGTTGTATATTCGAAACGGTCAACATCAATCATTTCATAGTGGTTATGCCCATCAACCTTACCAAACTTATCAGCATCAAATACATTATGCTAGTATACAAATACCCACTGCTCAAGCAATCCCATCTTATCATGGGTATGCTTCCCCAAACCTGAATCAACAGTTGCCCTTCATGGCGACTTTAGAGTTACTGGATCTAAATCAGCTAACAAATGATCCAATTGCTTATGCCCCTTGGTGGCTAGCGATTCCTCACAAACTTTTGTTAGAAATTCCTAAATTTAATGGAAATCCAAGCGAAGACCCATCGAATCATGTGATGACCTTTCATCTGTGGTGTTCATCCAACACTCTAAATGATGATTCGATTAGGCTTCGCCTTTTTCAATGAACGTTAACTAGTTCGGTAGCAAAATGGTACATTGAATTGCCTAGAGCATTATTTGATAACTTTAGCACCCTTGCCACAACCTTTTTAACCCATTTTCAGTTACCAATAAGGTACAAAATAGGAACAGAGATTCTTACCAATTTCAAGCAGACGACGGCCACTCACATATCTGATCATATTCATGAGTGGCGATGTCATCATAGAATGGTAAAAACATATGTTCCTAATCAACTGCTAGCTGAATGGTTTATTAAGTCATTGTTACCTTCTATCACAGAATATGTGGCAAAGGGAGGGGTTGTCATTGAAGAGCAAGTCATTACTCGTGTGCAATATCCAGACTTGATCTATACTCAGTCTGGCATGCTCTATGACAAAATCCCTGATGCTCCTAGACTAGAATTTTCCATTCCTCCTCCTCCTAAATCAAACAAAGACTCTCATGCCAGTGATGGTGTGATAGGTACGACTAGCATGAAAACCATAAAGGCTACATCGAAGAAAGATTGTATATTTTCTAGTCAAAATGCAAATGAATAACTTCTTGCCTTGGAGGTAAATGTCGTGTCGGCTGATAAAGGCAAAGAACCAAATAAACCAGGGGGCAAGAAGAAAAAGAAAGGGAAAAAGAAGAAATAGGAGGAGTCGTCTCCTCAAAAATCTTCTGCAAACCCTTCTAGAGAAAGGAAACCAAATCATCCATGCTTTATATGCGATGAGGATCATTGGACGAAAGACTGTCCACATAAAGCTGAGCTTAGGAAACTCTTAAAGAATTCAAAAACCTCAGCAGTATTGACTGATCCATTTCCAAATCCAGGAACCAATCTGGTCGCCAATGACAATGCTTCCCCATCCCAAGCGCTCATGTTGTCCATTTCGAAACAACAAAATGATGCCTTGATATCAACAAGGAATAAATATTACGGGAATCCACAGTTGTTTAACAACAAGGCAACTGATCAACCTAGTATTTCGACAACAACTTCGATTGAAGTTGTGCCACCCATCATTTCTCAGCTAACGATAAAGCCACTAAAGGGAGTAGTACACAAATTGACATTTAATCCTCATGCTAGAGCAACACAAAATTATAATATAGTAGAGGACCTGGCCTAATCGTCGTCCACTATGTCAACACTTGAGGTACTGCAAAATTTCCCCTCCCAGAAGCAGGCTCTATTATCAGCAATAGGTGGATTGACCCAGCAGATTCCAATCTTGTGACCTTTAATCATAAAGGATATGACCCTCAGTTACCATCTCAACTTGCTTTCCTTATTCAAGTGAAAGCCCTCAACAAAACTGTTCATCGAACGATTATTGATGAGGGAGCATCTACATGTGTTATGTCGATGAGTTGCTGGAAAAATTTGGGCTCACCACCCTTGTCGTGATTGTCAATGACGTTTAAAGCATTTGATGTATAAACATACACTCCATATGGAATTTTAAGTAACTTGTAAGTCGAACTAGGGGGTAAGACAGTAGAAATTAATGTTGAAGTTATCAACGGAAACCTCAATTACAACATCCTACTGGGAAGGCCCTAGATATATGCTATGGCTATTGTTGTGTCAACATACTTCAGAAAGATTGCATTTCCTTTCCAAGTAGGAATTACAATCATCAACCAACAAACATTTCTCCCCAATAGTTCACAAGTTACAGGAAGCATTCTGATGATCCACGGGAGCTCTCATTGACTTCAAAATATCGGAGCAGGCCTACTAAAAGACCCGACATTGATGGGAACTTTTTCCCTACTACCTCCAAACAATCTAGTAGAAGTGGCCATCGTGGGAACCTACAACATGGTGTCTTCCATTCAGAAGATATCCGATCATGATGTTAGCATGGATCATCGCGAGGTTTTTCCTCCAAGCCCAATAGAAATATTGTAGCAATCAATGTTTTCGGCATGGGAGGTGAACCCAAATCAATGCTCATCAAGCGTTTGGATAGATAGGTCTAAGGAATATGGTACCCCTTTAGATCCTTGGTCGCATGTACATTCTACAGATGAAGGAATTGTTCAGTCAATGATGATTGGCAGGGCACCATGGGAAGATTACCACCACCGTTCCCATCTTCTGGATTATGAAGAAGAGTGTTCTAGTGACCTTGATCATCCTTCAGTATTTGATTTCCTATCGAATACTATAAATACGGTGGATTCCGAGCGAAACTTGTCCAATATTGAAGAGACTATCGCCATCAATATCTTAACCAAACCAAATGTTGTAGAGAATATTCATGTCGGCAAAACTTGTTCTCCTTCAGAACTGCAAATATATTACACTCTCTTTCACGAGTTCAGAGATGTCTTTGCATGGTCATATGAAGAAATGCCAGGCATTGACTCAAGTATAGTTGAACACGAACTTAAGATGTATCCAAATGTCAAACCAGTATGAAAACGGCTTCGGCAAGTGCACCCCAAGAAAGCCGCTGCCATCAAGGCATAAGTTGAAAAACTTCTCCATGTTGGTTTCATTTACCCAGTTCCTCTAATTGATTGGGTATCGAATATTGTTCCTCTAATGAAAAGGCAAGGAACGATTAGAGTGTGCGTCGATTATAGGGATGTAAATGAAGCTTGTCCAAAGGAAAACTACTCTACACCCTTCATTGACCAGATAATTGATGAATGCGCCAGATGCCAAATCTTTTTATATATGGATGGATTTTCCGGGTATAATCAAATAAATATCTGTCCACAGGACCAGTCAAAGACTACATTTATTTGTCCGTGGGGCACATTTACATACCGCTAGTTACCTTTTGGTTTAAAGAATGCAGGGGCAACCTTTCAGAGGGCAATGAATTATGCCTTCCATGACTTCAAGAACATCATTCAACCATATCTCGATGATCTTATGGCTCATTCGTGAAAGCAGACCGATCATCTGCAGCATTTGAGAGCGATATTTCTACGTTTCCGACTCTACAAGATATGAGTCAATCTACAAAAATGTGTGTTTTGTGTCGTTCTGGTCGTTTACTTGGCTTTGTAGTTCCGAAATATGGGAATCATCTCGACCCCTGTAAGGTTCAGGAAATCATTGATTTGCCTCCACCTTCAAATTTTCTTCAGATTCAGAAACTCCAAGGGAAAGCAAACTTACTGAGGAGGTTCATTCCAAATTATGTCGAACTTTCTAAAGGTCATACTCATCTATTGAAAAAAGAGGCACCCTTCATCTGGGATCAGGTCATGCAAGCCTCCTTTGATGCTTTAAAGGAATCCCTAATAAAAGCATCATTAATGTATGCTCCTGATTATCAAAAGGACTTTAACCTGTATCTGGTTGCAGTAGATATGACCATAGCAATGGTTTTAGTTAAAGAAGACAATGGAATGGAACATCCTATTTATTATTTAAGTTGAAACTTAAATGATACAGAAACCAAGTACTCCTATGTTGAAAAGCTGGCTCTCACAGCAGTTCAAGCGATACAAAGACTTCGACGCTATATCCTCTTTCGAAAAACTACCTTTTTGTCAGATTGCAACCCCATGACTTATATCTTGTCGCGATAATTACTGGGGGGAAAATATTCCAAATGGATAGCAATTTTGCAAGATTTTTATCTAGAATTCGTAAAATCCAAATCAAAGTAAGCCCTGGTTTTCATGGAGTTATTATGTGATCTCCCATCGTCGTCCAATGATTCAACATCCAATGCAACAATCATGGATGAATCTTTGTTTTTGATATCTTCAAGCGATCCATGGTATGGAGATATAATCATCTATCTCCAGACCCAAACATACAGGTCTAATAACTCTCGTTTAGAGCAACGACGTACTCGATACCAAGTAAAAGACTACATGATCATCGGTGATACACTTTACCATCGTGGTATCGATATAGTTCTACAGAGGTGCCTCACGCATGAGGAGGCTGAAAAAGTCATGAATGATTGTCATTTAGGCACGTGTGGGGGGATCAATCTAGATACGCTACAACAAAAAATATTTTACGAGCAATATACTTCTGGCCAACAATGTTCAAGGATTGCATAACCGCAGTTAGAAGTTGCCATGCTTGTCAAATCTTCGACCGCAAAACTAGAATTCCACCCGCACCTCTACAACCAGTAGTCGTTGTTGGGCCATTCGCCAAATGGGGCATAGATTTCATGACTTGTAACATCACCTCGGCTAGGGGGCCTAGGTATATCATAGTCGCAGTTGACTATTTTATGAAATGGGCTGAGGCAATGCCTACATTAAACAACAATGGCGAAAAGGTTGCTCTTTTCTTTTTCAACCATGTAGTCTCCAGATTTGGTGTTCCACGGGCTATAGTCACAGATCATGGATCACATTTTGGCAATCACATGATGGTTGAACTAGCTGCCAAATTAGGACTGTCCCACGATAGCTCTACTCCGTATTATCCACAAGCTAACAAACAAGTTGAAGCAATCAACAAAGTCTTGAAGCGCATGTTGCAAAGGATGATTGGAGACCATAAACGGAATTGGCACCTGATCCTGTACTCAAACTTGTGGGCATACCAGACATTGGTAAGGAATGCAACCGGGTTTACACCCTTTCAGCTAGTGTGTGGCTTGGAAGCAATCTTACCAGTTCAGTGTGAAATCTCGTCAGTCAAACTCGCAGTCGATCTTCTCCCTGGAACTTTAGAAGAAGAGGCTCATTTCTTGGAATTAATCCAACTGGATGAAACCCATCATGATGCTGCCTTGGCTAATGAAGCTCATAAGAAATGAGTCAAGGTGCAGTTTGACAAGAATGTCAAACCCCGTGTCTTCTCAGAAGGTGACCTGGTCTTACTTTATGACCAGGAGTCTGATAAGTTGGGAGTAGGAAAGTTCAAGTCTTTATGGATGGGCCCCTATATTGTTAAGCGTGTATTAGCAAAAGGAGCCTATGAGTTAGTGGATTATGATGGGATTCCACTGGCACAACCCCGCAACGGGTTGTACCTTAAGCTTTACTATGCTTAACTCAATATAGTAACCCCTATGATTTTGTTACATTTTTGTTTTCACTAAGAGTAATTGTTTTGGTTAGGTAATCAAATTTTTCATTTGTTGCAGACGTCGAACCTATTGGAATCATTTGTTGGATATGCTGATGGAGCGAGTCATAGTTTGCGGAACCTATATTCCGCAGCCTGGGCCATCTTTGATCCAAGCGGTGAGTTAGTGAGTTTCAGAGGGGTGTGTATTGGTCGATCAACGAAAAACATCACTGAATACAATGCATTGATATAACTCCTCTCTGATGCCATTGCGCATGGCATACGCCGACTTGTCATCAGGTTCGACTCACAACTCGTCATTCTACAACTCACTGGTATCTACTCCGTACAGAATCCAGCTATCTACCGCATGTTCCTAAAGGTCAAAATTTTGGAAAGATAGTTCGATTTTATTCAATATCAACATATTTCCATAAACTTAAAAACATTAAAAAATTCATTGGCAAATTATGTGTTAGATAGACATTTGTGACATTTATAAAAGAAAATCATTTCATCAATATTTGCATCACGATCATATAACTTAACCAAAATGAAGCTCTGAAAATCAAAAATATATATAATTGTTTATGGTTTACACATAGTGTTCTGTGTCCAAGAAAAAATCGGTCAACTAACCCAAAAACTAAAAATGGTAGGGGGCACACTAGTCTAATGGTGTTGGTGATAACAAGTCACCGCCTGTGCAATCATGTGTAAAAGCCTAGTCCATCGACGTGGTACACCAGTAGTATGTCGCTGTAATCTTAGAGGTAGCTCATCAGTCCTCACATTTGAGATACCAAGAGTGAGGCCTTCTATCTGATCCTGTAATGCTGCAAGAGTCTCGACCACATCCAGGTTGTGAAGGACAACCCTCCCTACAACCTCTTCTACTAGAATGATAGCTGGTGCTCTCAATCGCACTGTTGGTCACACCGGTTCGATATCTGCATGGGCACATGAGTTTTGATTAGTCTTGATAAAAGAAAGCACAAGAACATTATAAAAGCAATAAACAGGGATATGGTCAGAAATTTTTCCTATAACGCTCCACTGCTCACCAGCCGACAACACCAAATTTGGGTCACCTCGAAAATCCGTACCAGCATATAGACACTCAACATAAACCATCTCTTGATGGTTGAACCACTCAAAGAAGGCATCAGAGAAAGAAACCTGTGGCTGACCAGCATGTTGGGCCATAAGGTCAACCCATCTCTGCATCTGTGGCTCAGTCGGTGGTGGAAAACCAAGTGAAATGTACTGCGGCTGCATCAATGGGATCTTCTCCAAGGCAAAAGCGGTCAAAATAGAACCATAGCCAAAGTTCTTTGATCATCCATTTTTCACCTTAGTAATTTGGTCTTTTATCATCAGAAGTACTGCATCACACCAGCTGAATACCTTCGGTTCAAGGCATTCCAAGGCATACTTCATATAGGACCTGTTAGCCAAGTGAAGGGCTGCACTACTAGCCAGTCTAGCAAAGGTGAAAAAGATGGTCCTCAAGGACTGGTCGGTGACATCTCGGATGTTGATCTTGCCGTCCCTGCTCGGCTGAGATCCTTCTCTATAGTATCGGTGAATATAATCCGTCATGGATTTGCCCCCACGGGCGGAACCTGATAGTGAGAGCGGGGCACCACGTCTCGATAAACCAGTCAAAAAGTAGATGTCCACAATGGTCAAGGGGATGGATTTGCCTCTAATCTGGAACACCTGGTTGGTAGGATCCCATGCATTGAGGAAATATTGCAACAAGTTGATTTGTTGCCTCATGCTAGATATGCGAAAGAACTTGAGCAAACCATAGTTCTGCAATGCAGTTATCGTACCCGGATCATGTAGAGAAACCATGTCATCTTCTTCATGCACGTGTTCTCACCATGTAACAACCATTTTGCTCCGATGAATCTTTGAAAAATGAATAAGAGAAGAGTCAGGATCTTGATTTGCCAAAAAACAAGCAAAATTTCCATGAAAAAACAGTGCACAAGTTTCCCTCTTTGTGCCCATCACACCCTAGCTATGTACTGGGTGAGATGCATACTAACTGGCCAATGGCCAGCCTAGTATGCATTGCACCTTTCAATATACACAGGTTGTGATGGGGGGAAGAATGAATTGTTCAAACCCCAGAGGCTCAGAAAAGTAGAGAAACATGCTTAGAATTAAAAAAGGAAAGAATGCAACTAAAGAGCACCAGTTTAGCTCCTACCTGGTCCAGATGGCACCAAGAATCATACACATAATATCCGAGAATCAACTAGTGAAAATCAAGGGGGAAAACACCTCCAAGCTCCAACAATCTCAAGCTCAAATGAAATGGTAAAATGAGGGGTAAAAACTACTTTTAAGTTACTTTTCAAGTAATTCGAGTAAGGTATTAGTGTTTTAACTCATTTTTCAAACATGTATTCTCATTTCTAATTAGTTTGATGGAGCAATTGAACAGGTAATACGACCATCAAAAGAACATAGTGTTAGCGATGGATCGAATATCAATGACCTTCATCACGAGCAGTTTTTATGCAAAGTTCAAGCTTGTTAAAAATTAAACCTAAGCAATGAGAAAATGTTCTCCTAGAGTTTAAGGTCATTAAAAAATGAACCAACCTCCAGTAAATAACCATTGTGAATGCATTATCATCAGCTTTTTGAGCCTTGGTCATGTTCTCATCATCACCTCCACTTTGTTTTAGCCGATCATACGCCTCCATTTGATTGTTTACCCTTTTGAGGAACATCTGCGACAGTGATTCTGCTAGCCATCCTTGTGACACTGCCATGATTAGAAAATTCCAAACCTTACCTGGAATCAGCTGCTACCCGAAAATATCACTCGTTCCTCAAAAACGAGTCTCCCTTAAGCTCTTTTCATCTGACTCATAAAATATGAAAAGATTACCAAGCAATTGGCCTCTCTAGCTCGTTAAAGCTATCAGAAGTGTTATCCCTCCTCTAGATTTTAATCTTTTTGGACCTGAGGGATTATTAAACAAAAAGATCGAGCGCTTGTTTTGTTCGGCTCGTTAAAACTATCGAAAATTCACCCCTTTAGTATTATTTTATACTTTCTCAGACTTAAGGTATTATATGATGAAAAAGGATTACTGGAGTTTCCTTTCCATCCCTTTTCAGACTATCTAAAATTGAAAAAGGACCAAGTTGTCTTTGTCATTAAACTCGTTAAAACCAATAGTGACAAACTTGTCCATAGAGACAAGAATGAGTTTCACTGTCGCTAGGCTCGTTAAAACATAGCAACGGGTTTGCCCGAAGGGAAAATTATAGAACAAGCATATGTTATCCTCCTCAAGCTTGATAAAAATAAAGAGGTACTAGTCAACAATGACTGGGGAAAATTTGGGAAGAATACTTGAAGGAACTTTATTGGTAGCAAAGTCGCTCTTGAACATGACACTTTCACTCCATCACCATGATTGAGTCAGGTTGGGTTATTCTATTCACCTATCGTACTACCATTGATCCATCATACCATCCATCTTTGGGGTTAATTATGCCAATCCATTTCAATGTCGCCAATATGTTCAAGAGAAGTCGCTCAGAGAATTCACCAACCCATCTTGTGTCTCATCCGCTGCAATACATTCGCGCTCCATTCTTTCATGATCGCCACCCTGAACCTTGTATCATCAAATCGTTTTCACCTCTGCAAAGTCATTTTCTCAGTTCCATGTCGTAGATGTGTGATTCATTAACGCCCTCCTACAACAGGTCACTTCTTGTCGACATTAGCTCATTATCCAAGAAGTCAACCTAGGAACAACCCTTTCAGTACCTTGAAGCTTGCATGCCTCAATGGAAAGTTTCTCGCTTCCGGCGATAGGTTTACATCAATGGCCTTTGACCAAAAGATTTTGTGTGGTGTTCGATGCCAATTCCAATTTTCACACCACACAAATTGTACTGGAGTACCTTGAGGGTCATCATCATTATCGGTGATTCCTCTCATGCCTGTTAACAACTTACATCATTGGTTGGTAATCAGGCAATGTCTTTCCATGTTCGAATCTAGAACATTTTTCACATGGATCAACTTGTACTTTGGGCGAAGATTGGATGAGTTTGAAGACCGCGGATCTAGTTTCATCCATCCAGGCTACGATATATTCAGGAAAACAAAGACATCAAATGTACATCATTCCTGCACAGATGATCATCCGAATCAAAGGATGATGGCTCTATCAGAATCATCAGTATGCCACACAGACAGTTGTCTGTCCTATTGTTGAAGCCCTGAAAATCGGGTCTACAACAAGGGGATACCCACCCAGTCTGGGCCTTGGTTGGCAGCTCCTTTTCCATTTGGTCTGGTGGGTCCAACTGGGGATATGGGACTAGTTTCCCAATTTATGAGTGTGTGTGTGTAGAATTTGATATTTCTAATCTAACAGTTCCTAATTAAGATGCTCTAACACTAACTTTAATCTAATGACATGTAATTGTATTCTAATAAATAGAAATATCTAAGTTTATACTAACCCAGGGTGTGATCTTTCTGTTATGCGATCTAAAATGATTTCAAATAACAATCAGTAATAAAGATAATTCAACTATTATAACAAAAGAATTCAATATAGATAAACCACTTCGCATAAAAAGTTAGATGAAACAGTTGTGAAAAACATATCGCACAATAAGCTACTTATATATTAAGCATAAATAAATAGGTATCACTGTACAAAAGTGTCAAATGATAATTCAAGCATTCACACATTAATATATAAACAACTGAACTTCAATATCACTTTAACACAAAAGATAGAAATAGTTAAGAGATATAAGTACCATTTATAACTAGTTCTACTCATGAGCTTCAAGTGATAACGATTTATCTCTTCTTAATCCAACATCCACTAAGAGTACAAAAGTGCAACATCAGTAGCAAATATTAAATGCAAAAATCAATAAATCTTGTTCCATTCATTCATCAAACCTCCTCGGAGGGTGCAAAAGTGCATGTTCTGAGGACAAGTTTTTGATAAATTTATGGAACCTTCTCTAAATGCATGAGAAGGGTTTAAATACTACTAACTATATCTAAAAGTAACTTATTACAAAAATATAGGATACGGTTTAAACGACCGTCCTTTCTCTAGGAAAAAATAAAGCAAAACTATTTCTAAAATTAAATCTAAAACTAACATCTAACTATTTTTGTATCTGCTCCTTAAAATCGCAAGCATTCAACATTTGCTTGAGAAGAGTCAGTTGGCTGACTTCAGCCTTCAATTATCCTATGAAAACAGAATCAGCAAGAGCTGGCGCTATCTTTTCGGTAGAATTATTGATGCATTTGAGAGGCATACACTGCCTGTGTGGTTTCACTAAATACGCCCAGTAAAAATCCCAATTCAACTTAGTTAATCCTTTGATTAATTCTACCTTCTCTTGAGCCTTCTGTCTCCAGCCTGCTTGTAAGTGTTGTACCTGTACACATACTACTTTGAGGATATTTCTGACCATTACCACTGATTTTTGGATTCAAGTTCTACTTTTTTATTTTTAACGTACTTTTTCCAAATATATGGAGCTTACAGGTAGCTGAGCAATTAGAAGCTTTCCATTTCAAGAAGTTTTACCCAGTGATGCGCGATTGGAAACTACCTCCATTTCTTGATCCAGGCTTCCTCGGTGTGATTTTCGCCTCTTGCGTGTTTTCTTTTAGTGGATGTAAATTTCACATTTTGTGAAAATAATGATCCCGTAAGTTCTTGACCCTGAGTTTTAAGTTGTCTATTTTTGATGTCAGTGATGTCCAGTACCCATTTAACCATATATGTGTAGGGGGGAATTTCGGGCCTTGCCGCTATCCAGTGCAAGAATGAACATGCTAAATATGCAACTGATGCCTCAAAAGAATTTTGTGAGCCCGTAGTAGCTGTAAACTCCATTACCTTGGGATTCTTTTCCTTGAGTAGATTATTCATGCCTTCCCAAGTGGTAATACCCACTTCTCTATTACAGGCGGTGTCTGTGTATAAGGGTGCCATTTCTTTGTCTTCAAACGTCGAAGCCTTGCCTTTCTTCCCCATAATTTCTTGTATATTGCTTTGTATAGTTCTTTGTTCTTTGTTCCTGTAGTTTACAAGTGAGGTGAGAGTAATAATAAGGAACAGTGATAGGGAAGCTTTAAATGTCGAAGACATGCAAAAGTATATCACCTTACGTGAATTGGCTTCTTGATAAACACAAAACCATATTTCATTAACAACTAGAAACTAACTCATTAATTAGCATTAAAGCGCTTAACCAGGTCTCATTTTATGAGAAAAGTTTTCTCGAATAGTGAGCCAAAAGATTTTGCGATTTTCTTTGCAATATCACAGATCACTGTATCGTGTTATCACAATATCACAATATCGCTCTATTATTCTTTCGTAAGATTGCTTTGCCATTCTATCACAATATCACGATATCGCAATATCGCATAATCGTAGTATGTGCCCATTTCGTATTAATGTATTTCTTGCGAGGTATGATTTTGCGATATGCGCCATCACATATCGGCATTTTCTGTGATTTTCCAGCATAAGTGTGTTTTAAGGTATGCGATGCGATATTTGTTTTTCATTATGTAATCTTGCATCGTGATCTCTCAATCTTAGAGTTTGGGTAGTAATGAGGCATCCTATTATTATTTCCGCGATGCGATATTTCTTAAGGAGTGATTTTATCTTTCCTCATCATGAAACTTAGGCTTTTTAGATTTTTCAAAGGTATTTTCCTAAGTTTATGATGGTAAGTTTTATTAAAAGGAAATACAAGAACTAATTCATTTTTTTAATTTTTTGACTAAGGGTCCCCACTTATTTAGTATTAGTAATAATACTAAATAAGAAGGGGGGTTGTTGGTGGCCACAACAATTGGCGATTCACTTGGAAGAGCTAGTTATCTCTCTCTTTCTTTTGAATTTCCTAAACTTCCAAAACATAAAATTTTCCAGAAAGTCAAACTTTATGATAGAAAGATAAAGTACATTATGTTTTAACCTGTCAATGATATTGTGTTTCTTCTATTTTCAACTTTGATTATTTGCTCCCTCAAGCTCGTCCTTGTATCCACATTAGTCATTACTTGGTTTATAAAGATAAAACAAAGCCTTCTCTATAAATCAGTTTAAATTATGCTCCTTTGTCGTAGGTAGAGCCTCTACTGCCAACAAACATTCATAGCCTCGACAAGGTTACCTGTTACCCAGCAATGATCTTGTATCCTACTTAGAGAAACATACAATTTTCAAAGACGAATCCATATTTAAACTTATTGCTTTCATTTTCTTTTTTACCCTTAAAGAACAATGTCTTAGTTTGATAGCCGATTTATGACACAGTCATTCACTTGATTTATAACTTTGCTGAACAAGCTAGCTCGTGATGAGACCCCTTGCCTTTCGATTGCAACAATCTTGAGTCATTGCCCTGTTGTGGTATGCAGTATTGGCAAATTCAGCAAGTTATAATATCTATGATTTTGATAAGCCGGCTCGTGATGAGACCTCTTACTCTTTAAGACGAAGTGTCCTTGGATTGTTTCTCTGAAAGTTGTAATTTCCTAAGTACGGAGGAAGTCATTGTTTCCTTAAGATAGCTCTAGACAACAATAGTAGAGTTTTTTTGGAAAGAGCTTTTCTACAAATAATCTTTGTTTTGTTATTGATAACTTTAATTGCACTGATATAAAACAACTTCTCACTAAAGGTAGTTTTGATCAAATTCTTTATAGTTGAATCTAGTATCATTTCTAGGCTAGAGTCTTTAACTGTATCTTTCAATAATAAAGATCAATTTTCTAAAACGTTTGCTATTTATACAAGTGAAAAATTAGAATCTGAAAGAGAATTGGTGTCTTTTTCGTAAATGCCTAATGTAACCATTCACAACTAGTTTTATTTATGAAAATAAAAACTAATTTACAAAATAGAAGAATAATCTTCTAAGGAAAATATTTCTTAAGGATCTGTCTGTTAATAGGTAAAGAATCTCTTTTTCTTGTTAAATCCTATAACATAAAAGTGGATGGACATATGACTTCTATGATTTGGAAAGGGCCAAGCTACATTCGTTGAAATTTTGTATGTTTCCCTTTTTCCTTGTGAGCCTTGTCCCATTTTAAAACTAGATCTCCTATCTGAAAATCATTTCTGGTCATCATGTTTGAATCAAAAGAGGATTTCACTAATGCTTGGTGATGAGCGTGGGTTCTTTTGGCCTATTCTCATTGTTCTTCTAACTTATTTATTTCCATTTGCTTTAGCTGTAAGGAGGAAGTTGGTACTTCATCAATAGATTGAACTAAAGGCAGAGAGGGAATTGCTAAATGAGTCGAAAGAACCACTTCTTTTCCATAAACTAAATTTAACGGAGAAGTGTCGATGGAGGATTTTTGCATTATTCGATCTTCCCATAAAGCATATATTAAAGACTTATGCCAATTTTTATGATTTTGGTCAACTGTTAGTTTGATAATCCTAATTAGGTTTTAATTTGTAGATTAAGCTAGCCCATTGCCCCATGGGTAGTAATTGGCAGAATATTTAAGTTTGAAACCTCTTTTAAGTGCAAATCCAGTCATTAAGTTTCTAGAAAAATATGATGCATTGTCAAACATTAAAGCAGAAGGCAGTCCAAACCTGGTGATTATAAATTGATCTATGAACTCAATGATATGTTCAAAATTAGCCATCTTGAGAGGAACTGCTTCTACCCATTTAGTAAAGTAATATGTTGTTGTAAGGATATATCTATGTTGTTTAGAAGAGTGAGGAACGATCTCACCTATTATGTCCAATCCCCACTGATCAAAATGTTGTTCAATGTTGACTGGTTGTAGTGGCAAGGATGGTTTTTTTTGTCTCCCAACAATGGTTTGTCAGACTTGACACTTCCCCACGTAATTGTGCAAGTCTTTGAATAATGTGGGCCAGTAATAGCCTGCACGTAAGATTTTATGTGCAGTAGCATCTCCAGCATAGTGTCTGCCTGCTGGCCCATCGTGGAGTTCCTGCAAAACTTTTTTAGCTTCAGATTCCTCAAGACATCTAAGGAGAACATAATCATAATTTATTCTAAAAAGAACATTGTTCAAGAGCTTATATTGTTTGGCTTTCAAACTTAGAGCTCTTTTCTTGGTATGATCGAGGTGTGAAGGAGCATATCCATTCTTTAGATAATAAATGATATCGGCATATAATGACTCATTATCGTTTAGGCTTACCTCATACATTTGTATGTCTGCAGATGGAATTTCAGATATAAGTGATGCTTCGGCTAGCATTTTGCAAAAGCTTTGACCTTTTACAATACTTGTTGCTTTTATTTCTACATCATATTCCTGTAAGGCAATAACCCAATTGGCTCTTTTCTCACCCACATATTTTTGCACTAAAAGATTCCTTACTGCTGGAAATGGTACAATGATTTTTGTATGGGTTTTGAGTAGAAAGGGTCTAAAATATTTGATTTCTTTGAAAACAACATAATCTTGTTTCTCCACATCTAAATAATTTAATTCAGCCCCTTGTAAATTTGAACTAAATAAAGCAATCGAGGCTTCTGCCTTATCTTGATTTGCTTAAGTATCGCCGCATATGATCTGTTAGATGCAAATCTATATAAAATAAAAGGCTCTGAAAAAATTGGAGTTACTAAAGATGGAGCATTCACATTTTCTTGTTTGATCAAATTGAATTCCTCATATTCATCTTGGCCCCATTTGAAGATTGAATTCTTTTTAATCATTGCTTGTAAAGGAGACAGGATTCTTGAAAAATATGGAACAAATCTCTTTACAAAGTTTATCTGACCAAGGAAAGATTGCATGGCTTTTTTATTTTAAGGTAGGGATATTTCGGAAATCTCCTTGATTTTGTCAGGATCAATGTGAATTCCAAATTTTGACAGTATGAATCCTAGAAGTTTTGCTTCATTTAACGCAAAATATGACTTTTTCGGGTTAAGTGAAATTTCATACTTCAAACAACATTGGAAGATTTGTTTTAAATCTCTAAGATGGTTGCTTCATTTCTTGGAATAGATAGTTATATCATCCAAATAGATTACCATAGATTTATTAACTAAAGCTTTGAATGCGATGTCCATGGCTCTCTGAAATGTGGCACCAGCATTGATTAGGCCAAAAGGCATTTTTTGATATGCGTAGGTGCCCCATTTGGTTCTGAATGTAGTTTTTAATTTATCATCAGGATGTACCAACACTTGATTGTATCCTAAAAATCCTTCCAAAAAGGACATTAATTCTAAGCCTACGACTGCCTGCAATATTTGTTCCATAGGGGGCAAAGGAAAATTATCCTTTTGGCAAGCTTTATTAAGATTTCGAAAGTCAATACAAATTCTAATATCTCTGTTTTTCTTTCTAACGGGAACCATATTTGAGACCCATTTGGAATGTCGAACGGGGAATATTATTTTGGCTTTCAATAGCTTGTTCAATTCATATTTGATCTGGTTTTCTAGATTGGGATGGATTTTTCTCAACTTTTGTTGAACTGGTTTTTCATCGTCTATCATTGGAATAGTATGTTGGATGATTGAGGTGTCATACGTTTTAAGTTCATTGTAGTTCTAAGCAAAGACACTTTTGTATTGTCTCAAAAGACGAATATATGCTAATTTTTATTCAGGAGCTAGGCCAAGGCCTAGGTTGATATTTTGCGGTTTGGTATCAGTTCCTAGATTTACTAATTCGTATTTCAGAGTTGAACTTTGGAGTTTCAAATTGGTAGATCTTTTAAACCGATCTTTCAAATCACAAAGGTCTTCTAATTTGACTATCGACTTAGGTATAGCATTGTTAGTGCTATCTTGTTACAATTGTCAGTCATGTTGGTCTTCGTCAATTATTTGATTGGTATAGGATCCTTCAGATGTGAGAAAACTCACAATGTCAGGATCGTCATTGAAAATTCTCCAATTTGTAATGTTATCAGGAATAGAAGGTCTAAAGATTAATTCTACTGAGAATCTATTAGGGCTAAAATCTTCTGAAGGGATAAGTTTGGAAGCTACGTTAGCTAAAAGGTCTGCACTTGCATTCTAGAGTCTGGGAATTGATGAAATATTAAATGCTATAAAGTGTTCAATCAGATCTTGAACTAAAGATTGATAATGTTTTAGATGACCTGATAAACAATGTATAGTATTACATAACTATCTGACTACAATTTCAGAATCTCCGAAAACTTGAAGGTATTTGATGTCTAATCTGATTGCTTTGTACAACCCTTGGACTAAAGCCTTATATTATGCAATATTGTTGGTGCAATCAAATTCGAGTCTGCAAGTTAACATAGTTTTATCTCCTTCTAGACTAACTAGCACGCATCCTGCTCCTGCTCCTTCGTTAGATTTAGAACCATCAAAAATAATTTCCAAAATAAAGATTTATTTACAGGACTATCTAAAAAATTAATAGATTTAGAACTGTCTGTTTGAGAAAAAAAATTGACTTCAGATAAAACAAAATGTTCTAAATAAGGTGGTATATGAGCATTAAAATTCCCTAGGAAAGAATCTACTGAGTAATTGCCAATAATACTATTGTTATATGCTACCAGTTCATTCTCCCCCTCTAGCTTCGTTGCTATGTATTTTTGATGTCTTTCTCGTTCAACTTTTATTTGATTAGGTTTACCATTGTAAGGCAACCACATGTGCGACCAGTCAGTTCCAAAGTATTCATGAAGTTTTTCTGACCAATCTCTGCTAAGAATTAAGCCATAAAATTCTGGAATATCAGCAACTAAAATGTCGATAACTTGACATACCTTTGGGTTGGATGACAACCTTATGGTAACCTGATTTAATTCGCCAATCACTTCGACTTACGATCGGTCTAGCTGGACTATGCGCACAACAGATTTTTGTGGTTGAACGTTCAATTTTTTACATATTGATTTTGGTAAAATATTCGATGAAGCTCCCGAATCTACTAAGCAATTATGCACATTTTTATTAAATATTTCATAAGTAAGAAGAAAGGGGGGGGTATGAGATCTCAATATTCCTCCAATTAATGCGATATCGTTTATATCAACCTTGTTAATCACATTAGTCGGAGGTCTTCCCATATCGTGGGAATCTTGAGAAATTACAGCGGCAGGCAAAGGTGCAACTGGGACAACATGTAATTCTTTCAAAAGTATCTTTTGCTGGTGTTTTAACTTGCTCAATTCATAAAGAGTGATGTTGGCCCTAGTATTTTTCATATCTTCTATAATACTATACTATGTTTCATCCGAAACGATCAACGTTTTAGATGGAGTAGATGAATCTGTTTGGACTAGGCTAGTTTGAGTCGCTTTGGGTGGCGTTTTCTTGGCTGCAACTTTATCCTTCATCGTCGAGCTTGCGCTCTTTGGCTTAGGGATAGTTTGAGGAGGATCAAGCTGATTTCTACTTCGTGTACTAACCATAGATGCTTCTTGATCTTCTTCTTGTGGGAGGATGAAATCCCACATTCCTTGTAACTCTACAACTTCTTCTTCATCGGTTTGCCCTTCAGTAGCGATTCCCTCTTCTTCTTCGGATTCAACACTCATAATAGCATTGGGGGGCTTTGAATCAGTCGAAGGGTTTCTTTTAAAAGGTATATACAACTTTTTTGAAGAATTTTCTGCCACTTGTTTCTTAATGTCGACCATCTCGTTAGACATGGTCTTCAAAACTTTTTGCAATCCTTCTAAATCGAATGGATCTTTCGATTGTTTTTTCTTGGGATCTTCTTTGAAAGTAACCTTCTTGGATTTTCGTTCTTCCATGGCGGTTTTCTTTTCAAGGGCTATGATACACTTCTCTACCACTATTGCTTCTTTCATATTTTCAGCTAAAGTTGTCTTGTTAGCCCTATCCACGAAGATTGCTATTTTTGATGGTAAAGCAGTGATGTACCATTCACTTCTCACTTCTTCGTTGGGCTTGGAAGCAGCAGGAATTTTGTTTAACAGTTTATTGAAACGTGAATTGAAATATTTGATAGGTTTTTTTGACTTATCCCTAAGGTTTGACAGGTCATTGATCAATGTCACTGTAGACCTATCATCACCAAATTTAATGAGGAATTACTCTTGGAAGTTATCACAACTAGTGATAGATCCAGATGGTAATGAAAAATACCATGATATGGCTGTTCCCTGAAGAGTATAAGGAAAAATTCGAACAACAACATCTTCATTAGTAACTCCATTAAGATTTATCGATATCATAAAGTTATTAATATGCTCTTCCGCTAGCATGCCTTCTTCAGGATTAAACTTAGGCAGCCATTTTTCAGGATGGGGTGGTAGCTGACTCAAGGGCGCAGGCATTAAGACAGCCCCTGGGTTGTTCCATGGAGATTGGGCCATCACTGATCCACTAACGGAGGGAAGTGCAGAAGATGATCCCTGAGGTTGAGAAGATGAGGATATTATGACTCTGAATGATTGAGAAGGAGATGTAGAATTACCAGTAGACTAGTGGACAATGATCTGAAGTGGAGGAGTGGATGGTTGACTTCGCGGTGAGGAATTTGAGATGGATGATGATGATGAAAGAGCCTCGCTATCAGACCCTTTAGGTGATTTCCTTACTCTCTGCCTAGTGCGTAGAGGTAACTTAGTTGGCTGAACACCAAACCTTTCGTCCTTTAATTTGGTCAAAGGATGAGCAGGGTTATATTGTGAAGTCACGCTGCCTTGAGATTTATTAGATCTTGGAGGAGATATAGAAAATCGATGAAGTTTGTGAATCAGATATTAAACTTTAGGAGTTTCAATAGTAGATTGTTCTGAAATGTCAGGGTTTGTAGCAGTGGTTGTTGATCCTACGACTTCTGGCTGTGGATTTAAAGATTCTAAATGCAATGGAGAATTCAGGGGAGATGGTGAGGGCGATTTACTCTCAGAATGGTATTTAGATTTGGACTTACTTTCCATTCATAGTTCGAGGCCCTCCTTCTAGCACCATATATGTTGAAGCCTCGAAAATCGGGTCTACAACAAGGGGGATACCCACCCGGTTCGGACCATGGTTGGCAGCTCCTTTTCTGTTTGGTGTGGTGGGTCTGACTGGGGATATGGGACCAATTTCCCAATTTATGAGTGTGTGTGTGTAGAATTTGATATTTCTGATCTAACAACTCCTAATTAAGATGCTCTAACACTAATTTTAATCTAATGACATGCAATTGTATTCTAATAAACAGAAATATCTAAGTCTATACTAACCCAGGGTGTGATCTTTTTGTTAAGCGATCTAAAATGATTTCAAATAACAATCGGTAATAAAGATCATTCAAATGTTATAAGAAAAGAATTCAATATAGATAAACCATTTCGCATAAAAAGTTAGATGAAACAGTTGTGAAAAACATATCACACAATAAGCTACTTATATATTAAGCATAAAAAAATATCTATCACCGTACAAAAGTGCCAAATGATAACTCAAGAATTCACACATTAATATATAAACAACTAAACTTGAATATCACTTTAACACAAAAGATAGAAACAGTTAAGAGATAGAAGTACAATTTATAACTAGTTCTACTCATGAGCTTCAAGCGATAACGATTTATCTCTTCTTAATCTAACATCCACTAAGAGTACAGAAGTGCAACATCAGTAGCAGATATTAAATGCAGAAATCAATAAATCTTGTTCCATTCATTCATCAAAACCTCCTCGAAGGGTGCAAAAGTGCATGTTCTGAGGACAAGTTTTTGATAAAGTTCTGGACCCTTCTCTAAATGCATGAGAAGGGTTTAAATACTACTAACTATATCTAAAAATAACTTATTACAAAAATATAGGATACAGTTTAAATGACCGTCCTATCTCTAGGCAAAAATAAAGAAAAACTATTTCTAAAATTAAATCTAAAACTAACATCTAACTATTTCTGTATCTGCTCCTTAAAATCGCAAGCATTTAGCATTTGCTTGAGAAGAGTCGGTTGGTTGACTTCAGTCTTCAATTGTCCTGTGAAAATAGAATCAGCAAGAGCTGGTGCTATCTTTTCGACAGAATTATTGATGCATTTGAGAGTCATACACTGGCTGTGTGGTTTCACTAAATACGCACAGTAAGAATCCTAATTCAACTAAATTAATCCTTTGATTAATTCTTCCTTCTCTTGAGCCTTCTGTCTCCAGCCTGCTTGTAAGTGTTGTACCTGTGCACATACTACGTTGAGGATATTTCTGACCATTACCACTGATTTTCGTATTCCAGTTTTACTTTTTTATTTTTAACGTACTTTTTCTGAATTTCTGGATCTTACAAGTAGCTGAGAAATTAGAAGCTTTCCATTTCAGGAAGTTTTACCGAGTGATGCGCAATCGGAAATTGCCTTCGTTTCTTGATTTGGGCTTCCTTGGTGTGATTTTCGCCTCTTGCGTGTTTTCTTTTAGCGGATGTAAAGTTCACATTTTGTGAAAATAATGATCCCGTAAGTTCTTAACCCAGAGTTTTGAGTTGTCTATTTTTGATGTCAGCATTGTCCAGTACCCATTTAACCATATTTGTGTAGGGGGGAATTTTGGGCCTTGCCGCTATCCGGTGCAAGAACGAATAGGCTAAATCTGCAACTCCATTACCTTGGGATTCTCTTCCTCGAGTAGATTATTCATGCCTTCCCAAGTGGTAATACCCGCTTCTTTGTTACAGGCGGTGTCTGTGTATAAGGGCGCCATTTCTTTGTCTTCAGATGTCGGAGCCTTGCCTTTCTTCCCCATAGTTTCCTATATACTGCTTTGTATAGTTCTTTGTTCTTCGTTCCTGCAATTTACAAGCGAGGTGAGAGTAATAATAAGGAACAGTGACGGGAAAGCTTTAAATGCCGAAGACATGCAAAAGTATATCACCTTACGTGAACTGGCTTCTTGATAAACAGAAAACCATATTTCATTAACAATTGGCAACTAACTCATTAATTAGCATTAAACCGCATAACCAAGTCTCGTTTTATGAAAAAAAATTTCTCGAATAGTGAGCCAAAAGATTTTGCGATGGAGCAATTTTGCGATTTTCTTTGCAATATCGCAAATCGTTGTATCGCATTATCACAAGATCGCAATATTGCTCTCTTATTCTTTTGTAAGATTGCTTTGCCGCTCTATCGCAATATCGCGATATCGCAATATCGCATGGTCGCAATATCACATAATCATAGTATCTGCCCATTTCGTATTAATTTATTTCTTGCGAGGTACTTTTGCGATATGCGCCATCACATATCGGCGTTTTTTGCTATTTTTCAGCGTAAGTGTGTTTTAAGGCATGTGATGTGATATTTGTTTTTTATTATGTAATCTTGCATCGTGATCTCGCGATCTTAGAGTTTGGGTAGTAATGAGGTGTCCTATTATTCTTTCCACGATGCAATATTTCTTAAGGAGTGATTTTGTCTTTCCTCATCATGAAATTTAGGCTTTTTAGATTTTTCAAAGGTATTTTCCTAAGTTTATGATGGTAAGTTTTATTAAAAAGGAAATACAAGCACTAATTCATTTTTTAAATTTTTTGACTAAGGGTCCCCACTTATTTAGTATTAGTAATAATACTAAATAAGAAGGGGCGTTGTTGATGGCCACAACACCTATGTACATGAAAATGAATTTATAAACCTGAGCATGGGAATGCCCACCTCAGCTAGATCATGAAAATGTTATGAAGATAATTTATTGTATTGTATCTTATTACAGGTCACCTTGCAGTTCGAAAAACCTCAGATCGTCATGATAAAGCATTTCACCTAACATCAAAAGATTTTCGACCTCATGCTTTAGGGGGCAACTGTTATAAACATATTTGGGCACTGCAACCCCAATCATATATTTCCATAAACCAAGGGCTTCTGAGTCCCTAAAAGTGTTGTTTCATGCACTAAAGGAACAAGGTCAGCTGATTACATCATTTCCCAGATGTTCTCCACAAAAAATTGCTTAGAACTGGTCAAAACTGGACCATACAGATTGCTCAGTGCTAAGGGTGTGATGCATCTCACCTGATCAGTGCAAAAAGTGTGATGCATACTGGAAATCCCTTCTGTAGGGTGTGATGGGTGAGAGTAGACAAATGGTAGAGACAGTTTGCAAGGTGGATGATCATGGAATCTTCCAGAAACTTCTCCTGTGACACTTTCCTCTATGAATTCGCCCAGGGATGAGTAAGATATCATCAATATCCAAGTGCAATAAAGAACTATCAGAGAGAAGACACTAATCAAAATCCCAGAAGCTGACTCACCCCCCTGTAATCATCTATATATGGATCCTTCATCCTAGAGATCCAGAGGCTGGAATTTTGCCTCTTGTAAGGAAGTGTTGTTAGTTTCTTGGTGGAACATCATAGTGTTGGGTGGTCTAAGATTTTCATGAGGTGAAGAAGGGATTTCATGCTAGGAGGATGACACTGGGTCAGATTAATGGGTTGTAATCCTCTCTTCCAATCTTTATATCAATAAAGCTATTCAAGTTTTCCTCCACATTCTTGTCTGTTTGATGATATATGCATTTGTGTGGTCAATATATATCTAGTCCTATATTGTTTATGATTGTAGATCCGTGTACTTTGAACGTATTATGTTGCTTTGACTTTACAGGTACTCTTTGAAGTGGAGCAATCAAGGAAGGAGCGACAAAGATCCGTCAGAGGGGAGAAGGAATAAGCAAGGAACCAAGCGAAAGATTGAGGTTGGTATTCTTTGCTCCTCTCCTATCTACTTCTCATAAATGAAAATGAAAGTAACTTTAATCTATTTACTTCTAATATAGCTACCTATCTTAGTGGAACTAGTAGCTCTACATAGACTTTAGATTTCCCGATAACAATCACCCCCTACTTATGAGAAAAAACAAGATTATTGCTTTATGTGATGTGTGTATAGGCTACTACAAGAGGAGGTTTTCTTCCTATAGCAGTCCTCTCCTTTTCCTCTAGGGTATTCAAGCTACATGGGGGTGATGAGAGAAGTTGTAATAGGTCTAAAGGATAATGTTAGTATATTTATGGAGTAGTGTATACTTGTAGAAATTAGATGATGGCCTCTGGACACTTTTCCAAATTTTTAATAGGGATAAGACAAAGTGGAGGAATTTTATTGGAATATATATATGTGAAATGGGATGGATGAGAGATAGATGGATGGTGGACCATGGTAGGGGAACCTTATTCATCATTTTCAAGGTCATGTTGGGTTTTCCTTTCCCCTGGGTCTCCCTCCTGTACCTTTTCAAAACCCTCTTGTAGCAGTACAAGACCTTCTTGTGGCATTTATAGGTTCTTCTTGTAGCAATCTAGATAGGGGGTGAAACTTGAATTTTGGGCTAATGCAATGGTGGAAAAGGTTGATCACATGAGTGTGGATGATAGATAGGAAGAGGATCAAAGGAGGAGTGAAGGGAATCTTCAGAATTTTAGCCCTATAGCCATGGAATATTCCATTGTCTTTAATCCTGCAAAATGACAAAAAAGTTAGGAAACATGGCATAGATCCATTTCTTGTGTTTTTTTTCTTTTTTCTTTAGACACATAGGCTACCTCAGAGGAGGTTTTCAACATCTATGTCTACCCTAAGTGCGTTAAAAGAAGATTTCACATAGGGATCTTTATTATTGTTTCTCTATTTTTTTTGGTCATGGGCTACCTCAAAGAGGTTTTCAACCTAGGAATTGGCCTGAGATGCTTCATGAAGGTTTTCATCTAGGCCTTTTATTTATTCTCTTTTATTTTTTAACAAAAATATCTAGAAATTTTGTGGACTGGAAGCTATGAAACTTCCAATCACATTGACTTATCTGCTGATTGCACTGATGAATTATTCCTTAGACATAATTTTCTATATACCTTCAGCCTATAGCCATTGACAAGAAAGGGAATCCCTTACTCATCAATGATCCCGATTTGAAAAACTCTATTGTCATGACATTTTTATATCAAGTATGATCCTAAACATCTTTTCATCAATTTTGCTTTGAAACCTTTGAACCTAGAGTCATATAATAATGCACTATCCCCTTCTTGGAAAATGTTTTCCTTGATATTCCTATTATGCCAAACCTTCCTTTGCAATTGTATAACTTTAGTGTGTAGGAGGACCTTAATTATGAACTCATGCAAGACATTAAATTGGAGAAGCCTCTCTTTTTGTGCTTTGGTGACATATAATTCAAATTGGTTTTCCATTCTCAAAGTATTATACTCAAACTCAATAGAAATCAGAGATTTATTTCCATAAACTAGGTCATATGGAGTGAATCCATTTGTTGTCTTAAAGGTGGTTTTATAGGCCCAAGTGGCCTCCACTAATATATCTACACAATCTCTCCTATTGTTTCTCACAACCTTGATGAGGATTCTCTCCATTTCCCTATCTGTAACCTCTACTTGCCCATTTTCCTAAGGGTGATAGGCAGTAGATATTCTAAGTTTGATATGATGTTGCCTTAGGATATTCTCAATCATATGTGATGTGAATTGAACCCCTTAATCAATGATTATCTCCCTGAGGTACCCAAATTTGTAGAATATATTTTCCCTTTATAACTTGGCCCCTTTCTCCTATGTTGTTGCTTTGACAACTTTTGTCTCATCCCACTTTGTCAAGTAACCAATGTACACAATTATGTACTTTTTTTGTTCTAATGGTGGGTCAATTGGCCCAATGAAATCCATGACCCACTTGTCAAATGGATCTAAGGCTACCTGAGGTTGTAGAGGCATTTCATCCCTGGGTGTGGGTTTTCCCATCCTCTAGCACTGATCACATCTGCTGGTATACCTTCTTTCATCTTGGTGGAGAGTGGGCCAATAATAGCCAGCTTGTAAAGCTTTGAAAGTTGTTATCTTGGTAGGAAAATGACCTCCACGGGGCCTATCATGGCAGGAAAAGGGGATGTCAAAAAATTCCTCTCCCTTGACACATATCCTTAAGATATGATATGGTCCCATCTTGAAGAGATTACCCCCAATCCAAGTGAAAGGGGAACTTTTCCATATAATTCTTCTCTTCACCCTAGATGACAGATTTAGGGGAAATATTGTAGGAACCAAGTAGTTGGCTATGTCATAAAACCATGGGGAGAACACTAATATAGAAAATAGGTGCTCATCTGGAGGCTGATCATCGACCATCCATTCATCACCTATAGGCAAAGAAAGTCTAGACAAAAAATCTGCAACTACATTTTCTTTTCCTAGCTTGTTAATGATAGTTAAATCAAATTGTTGTAAGAATAGAAACCATCTAATGATTCTAGCATTCACATTAGGTTTATTAATAAAATATTTAATAGTTTCATGGTTAGTATGCACAAAATTTTGGTATCCATTGATGTAGTATCTAAATTTGTTTGAGTGTACAACAACTAAGAGTTCTTTCTTAGTTACAGTGTATTTCAATTCAGTCTTAGACATATTTTTACTAATGAAATAAATGGCATAGGGTAACTGATCATATATTCTTCCTAACGCTTCCCCCACAACTTTTTCAGATGCATCAACATGGGTATGGAAAGGTAGAGCCCAATTGGGACCCCTAAGTATGGGTGTAGTTGTTAATTTCTCTTTCAAAATCTTAAGGGCCTCTTAGCAACTATTTTTCCAACAGAATTCTGAGTCCTTGGCCAACAACCCAAATAATGGTGAAGCCACTTTACTAAATTCCTTGATAAACCTCCTATAATAGCCATCTAAGCATAAGAAATGCCTAATGTCCCTCTGCCTTTGAGGAGTAGGGACCATTTTGATGATGGCAATCTTGTTTGGGTCCACCTGTATTCCCTCCTAATATATTGAATAGCCAAGGATAGTCCTAAATTCATTAGGAATTCAGATTTCTTAGGACTAAGTGAGAGGTTCATTTCAATGCATTTCCTTAGGACTTTTCTCAGATTAGAGAGATCCTCTAGGAAATCATACCCATAGGGAGTGAAATCATCCATGTAGATCTCCACAGAGTCATGGACAAGCTCAAAAAATATGCTCATATCTTCGCTTTGAAAATGGGCAAGGGAATTACATATACCAAAAGGGAGGACCCTATAAGAAAAGGTACCGCAAGGACATGTGAATATAGTTTTGTCTTATTCCTTAGGACTGATCTAGATCTGATTGTAACCACTGAATTCATCGAGGAAAGAGAAGAACTTCTTCCCTACAAGACCATCTAAAACTTGATCAATGAAATGAAAAGGGAAATGATCTTTCTTAGTGGATTTTTTCAAATATCTACAATCCACACAGATCCTCCACTTACCATTCTTCTTTGGGACCAAGAATAGAGGGGACACCCACTCACTATCTGAGATGGGGTATATAAACCTTGCATCCAACAACTTTTGCAATTATTCCTTTACTATGTCCTTGAGGGTTGGGTTCATTCTCCTTTGAGGTTGGCGCATAATTTTTCATCCCTCCTTGATGTATATGTGATGAGTATGAACTGAGGGATGCACCCCCTTCACTTATTTATAGTTCCAAGAAAAAGAATATAAGTGTGCTCTCAGCATCTTACACAATTTCTCTTCTTGGTTGGCTTAGAGAGAGGGGTTAATCTTCAAGGTTCTAGATGGGAAAAATTCTACAACTTTGACATGGGCAGGACATGGGTCAACTAAGCATAATGCAGTCCAAGAACTAGTATCAGACTCTTTCACAATCTCATCAAGATGAATGGTATTGGGGGGTTGGTTATGGAGGATCTGGTCAATAAGGTCATGTTAATCGGGTTGTCCCCCTCCAATAACAAAATCTAGGCTACAGATTGGATGGGATTTTGTATGACACACTTCATCTTCCTCCTGCTCTTCTAGCCACAAGAGTAAGTCATGCTCAATGTATGGTTGAATAGGAGGATACAATACCAATTATTTTGACAAATTCCCATTCTCAATGGTCATGTTCTCAGCACTACAACTAATGTAAGCATCAATAGTGTCTACCCGTGGTCATCCCAAGATGAGAGGATAGCCATTGAATGTGGTTTTGGACTGGAACTAAGAAGTTAGTAGGATGCTCCCAAGATTCAATAAACACCATTACATCCTCAACAACTCCGTTAAGAGCTATTGTGGACCTATCTGCAAGTTGCAACACTGTAGTGGTATTTCTAAAGGCTCTTTGGAGGTTTAGTTTTAGCATGGTTTCTTTAGTCATCACATTTATGGCTGCCCCAAGATCAATCATGGTATAAGGGACAATGATTCCATCAATGTGTACATGTACTCCTGGACTTCCAAGGTCTAAATATTTTGGAAAAATCACTCTCCCCAACATCAAATCAGAGAATTTACCAATAACATTGATGGTTTGGGTATCTCATTTTCTCCTCCCAAGTTGTTTGAAACATTTATCTTTGATAACCTTATTATACATGGGAACATCATTAATATCTTGGAGGAGGGGCATTTTAACACATAGATTCTTCAATTCTCCCAAGGGAAGATGTCCCATTCCAAATCCAGTTCTTCCCATGGTGGGAAGAAGTTTGACAAATCGAAAGTGAGATGCTTTCATTGTCATGAGGTGGGCCATTATGCTACAAATTTTCCACAGAAGAAATCAAAGAAAGGACCCTTGAAGGGATCAGATGGCGAGGCACTAGCCTCATAGTTTGAATTGGATTTCTCCCTCATCGCATGCATAGTTTCATCGATGGTGGGATGTGTTTAGTACCTAGGAAATGGAGCTTCATTCCACATGACCGACGACAAGAATCTTTTCAGTACCTTGGAGGAGAAGGATTTCCAGATGCAGATCGAGATGGGTGATGATGGAAAGTACTGTATTTCGGGTGAAGGTACCATTGTGTTTCAGAGGGAGCATGAAGCTCCTCTCACCCTGACTGATGTAAAGTATGTACCAGTTTGAAGAAGAATCTTGTGTTTGATGCTATTCTAGAAGACAATGGCTATGATGTAGTCTTTAGTAAAGGAAGTGTATTCCTTAGGCATATTGGTACTGGTCAGACCAAGAGGATTGGGATTCGAGTTAAGAATCTCTACAAGATGGAGGTAGATGACTATGCTACATTAAGTTCCAAAGTAGAGATGGTGCAAAGCCAAGATGTTGGCGAGCTATTGCATAGAAGATTGGGCCACTTGCACTATGGGGCCTTGAAGATCATGTAGTAGATTTCTACCAAACTTCCCAAGGGAAAAAGGGAGGAGACAGATACATGCAAAGGTTGTACCTTGGGCAAGTATGTGAAATCTTCCTTTCAGGATTGAGATAGTAGAGCTGGAGCAATCTTGGAGCGAGTTCACATAGATGTGTGTGGACCATTGTCTACAGCCTCCACCACTAAACAAAGGTACTATGTTATTTTTATTGATGATTTTTCTCGTAGATGTTGGATCTACTTTATGCAAAAGAAGGATCAAACCTTCTTAAGGTTTTGTGATTTTAAAACATAGGCATAGAAAGAATCTAGAAAGAAAATAAAAGCCTTGTGTAGCAACAATGGTGGAGAGTATGTCTCCCAAAAGTTTAAGGACTTCTAAGCAGTAGAAGGAAATAAATAGGAGTTCACAGCACCCCATAATCCATAGTACAATGGGGTGGCTGAAAGGAAGAACAGATTGATTGTGTGAGTAGCTTGAGCGATGTTGCATGACCGAAGCCTACCACTTCATTTGTGGCCTGAGGAATGCAATACAACAGTATACTTGCAAAATAGAAGCCTGCACCATATACAGGGAATGAAGACACCCGTGGAGGCCTTTTTAAAGAAGCGACCAAATGTGAGTCACTTCAGGATCTTTGGATCATTGGTTTATTTCCATGTAACTAGAGATGGCCGGAAGAAGCTAGATCCAACAACTAAGTTGGGGATACTTGTGGGGTACACTAATACACCCCACAACTATCAGGTGTTTCTGCCTACCAGTCAGAGGATAGTGGTATGCAGAGATCTGAAGTTTGATAAGCAGAAAGCCATATGAGTATCACTTTAGAGGGAGTTCAAGTTACATGCAGAGGAGGAACTTTAAGTTCCTAAGGAGGAGGAGCCTCAAATTGATGTGGATCAACTGCATGTAGAGGATCCAGGTTTGGAGACATCCACTCATGCCGAGTCTTCTAGAGATGGGCGGAAATGCTCAAGGGAAGCTGACAGGTTGATGATGGATGCATGAGAGAATGTAGGACAACCATATTCTCAGCACAGATAGAGGAGGTCACCTGAGCAATACACTTGTTACATGGCCCTAGTTGGGAGTGTGTAGAGTCTGAACCTTCTTCGTTTGAGGAGGCAGTGTAGCAACCAGTCTAAATTGATGCAATGGTGGAGGAGTATGACTCTAGCATTCAGAACTGTGTTTGGGATGTTGTCCCAAGACCTTAGGATAAGTTAGTGGTGAATTCAAATGGAGGCAAGTTTTTTTTCTCGTGGTTTCTCATAGGTTGAGGGGATCAACTACGATGAGAATTTTTCTCCTGTAGCAAGGTACCCATCTATCAGATTGATGTTGGGACTATCAATTCATATGGGTTGGAAGATCCATCAAATGGATGTGAAGACAATGTTCCTCAACGAGAAGATTGAGGAAGAGGTGTACATTGAGCGGCTGAAAGGTTTTGAGACCTACGATCATGAGTCACATGTGTGCGGACTTAAGAGGGCTTTGTACGGGCTGAAGCAAGCACCTCATTCTTGGTACACCAAGATTGACAATTATTTCACCGAGTTGGGCTTCACCAAGAGTGAAGCAGATTCAAACCTTTACCACATCATGGTAGAAGGTAAGACATTGATCATTGTTCTTTATGTGGATGATCTAATTTTGACAGGTGATGATCAGTTGATCAATTGATCAAGTCTTGCAAGGAGGACCTTGCAAGAGAGTTCGAGATGAAAGATATGGGTCTTATGCATTGCTTTCTAGGCATGGAAGTGTGGTAGAAATATGGGGAAGTATTTTTTTCTCAAGGTAAGTATGCCAATGAGATACTTAGGTGGTTCCACATGGAGAAGTGCAAGCCCATATAGACTCATCTACCTAGTAACTGGAGGAAGAAGGATGCTACTTCAGGTGAGGTAGTAGCTGCTACTGTTTATCAGCAGCTTGAGGGTTCAATGATGTATCTAGTGAACACATGACCAGACTTATGCTTTGTGGTGAACCAGCTAAGTCAAGCTATGGTTTAGCCTACCAAGCTATTTTGGAAGGCAGCGAAGCATGTGTTGAGATACCTCAGAGGCACATCTTAGTATGGATTTTGGTACAGACAGATAGAGGGAGTGAAGCTTCAGGGCTTCACAGATGCATATTGGATAGGGAGTCCATCAAACCAGAAGAGCACTTCTAAAGTAATCTTCAACCTTGGTTCAACTATAGTTTCCTGGTACAGCAGGAAATAGAGGTCAGTTGCACTTAGCTCAATAGAGGCTGAATACATGGCTGCCAGTCAGGTAGCATGTGACGCCATTTGGATGCAGAAGATTCTAGTGGGATTGTTTGGTCAGAGGATGGATCCAACTGTGATCTACCGTAATAATTAGAGTTGTATCAAACTCTCTAAGAATCCAGTATTTCATGACAGGTCAAAGCACATCGATATTCGATACCATCATCTTCAAGGCTGTGTGATGAAGAGGATCATGTTGTTGTTGTATGTTTCAACCAAAGAACATGATGCAGATATTTTGACCGAGGCATTGTCAAAATGAAAGTTCGATTTCCACAGGGAAAGAAGTGGGGTGACTGATAATCCCATTCTTGTTGAGAGGGAGTGTTGAAAATAGCAACAAGAAATGATAAAAATAGAAGTGCTAAAAATAGCACTGTTATAAATAGCATTTTGAGAGACATTCCAATTTTAGTTAGTCCCTAAACTAAAATTGAGAATTCAAATTTAAATTTGATCTTAGCAGTTGTTTGTAAAATAATTAATTAATTCATCTTGAGTTAATTACTTGTAGAAAATAAAACATGAAGTATATGTGAAGATATGCAACAATTTCCCCTTTGATTGAGGAAGTTATCCCTTGATTAAAGGAGATCATGATGAGTTGTACTTTGAGTTGTAATTAGTTAGCTCAGTTAACTGAGTTAATTCCAGTTAGATTAGCTCAAACATTTTGTTGAACTAATTGTGAGTTTAATTAGTTAATGCATGCATGCATCTAACTGCTACACTTCAGATAATTGAATATTCTCTCATAAATAACTCATGCATGCTAGTTTAGTCAGAGACCCAGTTGAGATAAGATGATGGGATATTGTACTATTAGTTGTAGGAATATTCCATTGAGGATATCTCTTGCATGCAGAAGGAATTCATTCCTTGGAGATTGCGCAGTTACTTTTGAGTTTGATGAGTGCGTGATGAGGCCAATTCACACAGGTGGCAGCATTGGACTCCAAGAGAAACCACGCAAGGAAATCGGAGGCTTAGAGGGCTGAGAGAAGGCATATGTTGTGTCTATTCAATATGTGAGCAGTATTATAGGATTGAACTAAGAACTAGATAGCTTGTGAGCTAAAGCTTTGTGTAATCCAGACATATTTCCACTTGTATGATAATACCAAGATCGAGGTTTTTAGCTGAGGCTTTCCCTAGAGTATTCTTCTATGTTCATGTGTGATTGATTTTTCATTCTTTGTTATATGTGTTCTATTTGATCTTGCTAAAATTCGATTAGGCTTCCATAAGTTTGTTGTAGAAGTAGATGTTGTATTTTTCTTTAGTATATTGCATAATCTGTTGATCTATAGTGGGAAATTCTACATAAAATTCAAGCGAGTGTGCGTTCAATTGTTAACAGAAAATGAAAGCAAACATCAATCTAATTGAAGCATTCACAAAGTTCAAGTGAGCATGAGTTCAACCATTCCATTGGTAAACTAAACCAGGCACACAAGTTCAAGAATTCAAGCGAGTGACATCTTCAAATCTCGCAAGTATTACAAGAAACCAGCAAGCTAGTGAGCTAGTACAAGTGAGTGTGTCAAAACTCATAATGGGTAAAAGAGGAAAATGTCTTCAAAGTGCAGAACTGGAGATTAAAGAGTTGAAAGATTGCAATAATGAGTTACAGAACACAATTGAAATACTGGAATGGAAGTTGAAGCAAAGTCAAGCATTAATAAATCAAATGACTAGTACATTAGAAGCAACAAAAGACTTCCAAATTGAGCTCGAAATGAAAGAAAAAAACATTCATGCAGAATGTGCAGAGAAGACAGATGCAAGTTATGACACAAAAGACCTCATCACAATAGCAAATGAAAGTTGTGATACAAGCAATGTTATTCAGCATATTGATGAAGGTTGTGACACAGATGATCTAATCAAGCAAGTTGATATAAGTTGTGACAAAGATGAACTAATCAAACAAGTTGATATAAGTTCCGAAAGAAGTGATCTCATCCAACCAGTTGTACTACTAAATGATGCAACAAGTAGTACCAAAGATCAAATTGATCAGTTTCATGCAACATGTCAAACCAATGAATTGTTAATGATTTATGCCCAGTGTGACACAGAAGGTTTAATAAATCAAGGACAGGATTTTAGAAGAAACAACAAGTATGAAGAACAACACCAGGATAATATTTTCAAGAAAGTGATCATATTTTGGGAATAAATCTCCTTCAATAACTATCGACATGGCCTAGGATACAACAAAGAAAATACTTTCTTTATTCTAGATTTTTCAAAACCAGTTCAGTTTGTAAGTGTTGGTTTTCTAGATAATTATTAGAATATGGCTAAGTGTAACCATTTTAAGAGAAATGGCCATATGGAGAGGGGGGGAAATGACAATAATGGAATTGAAGGTTGTTAGACTGAAAGTTTTGACAACATCAACAAGAAATAATAAACAGTTTTTGACAAAATCAACTCAGCCAGTGGGCGATCTTCATCAACAATGAGTGGGCATTCAACATCAAGAATCCAAAAAAACATGTGCTATCACAAATATACTCATAGTATACATAAGATCCCCTTATTCAATTTCGGGCAGATCTACGATACAAACACCAAAAAATGGTATCTTTGTTATGCTTGATACAATGTTCAATTTTCTTTTCAATAGCCTTTGTCATGATACATGCATTACTCTCATCTTCATACACAAGAACTTATACATCAAGTACTTCTAAATTTATGTTGACTTAGACAATGATTCCTTATCACTCCAAAGTGACAAAACTCACACCTTATTACTCCAAAATTTAAAAACATCAAATTTATTACAAAATTAATTCCAATCTTCACCCTTATGACTCCAAAATGAAAAAATATTTTATCCACTCATCTCTCCCAAAAATCACTTATTTAAAAAATATACCTTATTTCTCCACATTTTATCTCTCTTTTCAACTTCCATTAAAAAACTATTTTATGGATTTTATAAAATCACTTTATGAAAAAATGAATTGATGTTTCAAATGTGAATGTAAAAATTACAAAGCACACCCCGTGATATGCTTATGCATTTAATTGGTTGGGAGGTTGAGAGATCAATTACGCACCATAAAAATACAAATACTCGATGCAAATGCTAGTTCCTTTTTTTTAAACGCATGCTAGTTCCACACTTCTGAATATAGAGAAATGTATACAGTGATAACAACTCTTCCAACATTGCTTCAACTATGTTCGGTCCTTTTGCAGGTCTCCTCTTCTCCACCACTCCGCCAATGAAGAAAATATACCCTTTACTGTACCCTCTTTCGTTTAACATAGAATCTACAATTCACAACAATCTCACCAAGATACCTTTCACCAGACATGAAAATAATTACCTTTAGAAATTAAATAAAATAAAAACCGGATTTAAGATTTTTCTGTTGTTTTTCTTTTTCCGTGTCAATGGAGAATACTTGTTATTGGACTTCTCCAGCATTTTGGAGATCAGAGTTTTGCACCAGATTTGACTCTCCCCCAATACTACCAATAAAAATACACAATGTCATGATAATTTAAGACTTGCTTAAGTGTAAGCGTGATCCATGAGCCTTTGAAGTCATCCACCTTTCGAGGGCATCTTAATTTGCCCAATACGTATGAAGTCTCTTTCAGTGTTATGACCCAAAAAATTCTGAAGTGCATCCTCTAAGTTTTAGGGTGACACTGCACAAAATACCAGTGCCCACTGATATCCTAATTGACTTCACTTCTCGTACCAACAACTGAACATGATAACGCTAATCCATTTAATGTTGATCACTTTTTCATTCCTCATGCTTTTGGCACCTTTTCACAATTTCTTTGAGCAGTTGTAAGTAATACGTGTTGGTCCCATATACACAGTAAATAAATAAACACACAGCAAAATATCAAGCACATATGACACAGTTTTTAACGTGGTTCACCCAACCAATCTGGGCTACATCCACCAAACATAGGCATCAGGAATTTATTAATTAAACAGGAGATTACATAATGAAAACCTCACAAAACTCTCACTCTCTTAGCAAACCATCCGAATGATTGCCTGTTATATAGCATAGAGAATCTAACAGCCTCATTAACTCACTCACATCAAATATAGGAGGCATTAACTCCCTCCCAACAACCTGGAGCTAATCTAGGAACTGAATTCCTATTGTTGTCATCAGCTGAGATTTTTTCTATTTTGCTACAAACAGAAAATCTCAACAATCTTCACCTTGACAACAATTCGCCTGATGCCCTGTTATTATTATTTTATCTTTTCTACAAGCCAAGAGAAGCCAAACACCAGCGTAGCTTCTCCAACAAAACTGGTTTCGTGAACATGTCTGCACAATTCTCCTTTGTATGCACCTTTTTAAGAGAGACTCCCCTTTCAGTGATAACCTGTCTGACAAAATGGTACTTAATTGGAATATGCTTTGATTTACTATGATAGGCCGATTCTTAGCCAAATGTATTGCACTTTGACTATCACAAAGTAACCTGATGTTGTCCTGTAACCTACCAAACTCACCAAGCAAACCTTTCAACCAAACCGCCTCTTTGCAAGCATGAAAAGCAGCAATGTATTCTGCTTCAGTAGTGGACAAAGCAACAATGTTCTGTAGTTTCACATCCAGCTGATAGCTCCCCTGCAAGAGTAAAGACATACCCTGAAGTTGACCTTCTCTTATCCAAATCACCTGCAAAATCGGAATCAACATACCCACAAACAAATTCACTACTCTTATTATAAGAAATACAATAACCACTTGTGCCTCTAAAATACCGAAGCACCCATTTCACTGCTGACCAGTGTTCTTTACCCAAATTTGCCATATACCTCCTGACAACCCCAAATGCATGTGAAATATCTGGTCGAGTACAAACCATCGCATACATCAAACACCCTACTACATTGGCATATGGAATTCGAGACATATAATCCTTTTCTTCATCTGTATTAGGACATAAACTCGAAGAAAGCTTAAAATGGGAAGCTAAAGGGACTGACACAGGCTTCACATTGTTCATACCAAACCTCAAGAGTATTTTCTCAATATAATTTTGTTGTGATAGCCACAGCTTACCATTGCTCCTGTCTCTTAAAATCTCCATGCACAAAATCTGTCTTGCTGCTCCTAGATCTTTCATATCAAATGTCCTTGCCATCTGAGCCTTTAACCTGTTGAGCTCCTCTATGCGTTTGCTTGCTAAAAGCATATCGTCAACATACAACACTAAGATAATGAATATGCCATTACTTAATTTCTTAAGGTAAACACAATGATCATATTCACTTCTTATATATTTCTGACTCAACATGAAAGAATCAAACTTATTGTACCATTGCCGAGGTGACTGCTTTAGGCCATACAATGACTTCTTGAGCCTGCAAACAAATTTCTTATTGCGATGCTGAGCAAACCCTTCTGGCTGTTCCATATAAATTTCTTCATCTAAATCTCCATGTAAAAATGCAGTCTTAACATCTATTTTCTGCAATTTTAAATCAAGAAAAGTGACTAATGCTAACACAATTCTAATTGAAACTATTTTAACAACTGGTGAAAAAATCTCATGAAAGTCAATGCCTGCTTTCTGAGAAAACCCTTTTGCAACCAGCCTTGCTTTGTATCTTTCCTCCGTATCATTCACACCCTGTTTCAGTTTGAAAACCCATTTACATCCCACATTTTTCCTGTCTTTCAGAAGTTCAACCAGATCCCATGTGCCATTCTTACCTAAGGCCATCATTTCGTCCTTCATGGTTGCTTTCCACTGTTCACTTTTCGAACCTTCTACAGCTTCTTGATAGCACAGAGGTTCATCATCATTAGCGGTAAATGCAACTGAAGTAACATAATCATCATACCTTTCCGGAGGGTGTTTGATTCTTGTAGAACTCCAAAAGGATGTTTCTAGTGCTTCCACAATTGGTTGACTACCATCTATAGGAACTTCTTCATGATCAAAATCCGAGACCTGTTCATGATCTACACCTAAACCTTGTTCATGTTCTGAATCTAAAACCTATTCATGACTTGTATCTGAGCTATGTTCATCTAGACTATCATTAGAAGTGGTTTCAAACTGAATGTGGTTAAAGTCAGATACATCTTCCTATTTCAACTTATTATCTACATCTAACTGTACAAGAGAGGATTCATTAAACTTTACATCTCTGTTGATGATGATATTGCGGGTAGTAGGATCCCACAATCTATATCCCTTTGTTCCATCACCATACCCAACAAAGATCTACCTTTTTGACTTTGGATCTAATTTAGTTCGTTGATGTTTAGGCACTAGAGCATATGCATCACAACCAAACACTCTGAGTTTAGAATAATCACAAGGGTGACCTTTCCATGCCTCTTGAGGAATCTTGCATCCTATCGTCGTTGATGGTGATCGATTTATCACATAACAAGCTGTAGCCACTGCTTTTGTCCACAATTCCTTCTGCAAACCGACATTACTTAGCATACTCCTTGATCTCTCTAAAAGAGTCCTATTCATGCGTTCAGCAACTTCATTTTGCTGAGGAGTATAAATAGTGGTCTTATGTCTCTCGATCCCTGCATCCTTGCAATAATTGTCAAACTCCCTGGTAGTAAACTCACCACCATTGTCAGCTCTTAAACATTTTATATTTCTACTAGTGATGTTTTCTACCAATGCTATAAACTGTTTGAAAACTATAAAAACATCAGACTTCCTTTTCAACATGTAGACCCACACTTTCCTATAAAAATCATCAATAAACGATACAAAATATGACGAGCCACCATATGAGGTTGTAGGGGCTGGACCCAAAACATCTGAATGGATATAATCAAGTATTCCTTTACTAGTATGTTTGCCTATTTTAAACTTTTGCTTACTTTGTTTTCCAAACAAACAATGTTTATAGAAATCTAACTTTCCAGACCTTAGATTAGGAAGTAACTTACGATCAACCAAAATTTTTAACCCTCTTTCACTCATATGGCCCAACCTTTGATGCCATAAGCGAACAGAACTACTGTCATGTTTCGACACTATAGACACATGATCTGACCCTATTCTTCCTTCTAACTGAAATAGATTTCCTACCTTCTTAGCTTTCATAACTAGTAAAATACCTTTGTAAATTTTTATTACTCCACCTTGAATTATAGTTTTATATCCATTTGTATCAAGTGCTCCTAGTGAAATTATATTTTTTCTTAATTCTGGTATATGTCTAACATCAGTTAACATCTTGGTTGTCCCATCAAACATTTGCAGTTGTATACTCCCAATTCCCACAATATTACATGTGACATCATTACCCATGTACACGACTCCACCATTAATTGATTTATACGTCTTAAACCATTCTCTATGAATACACATGTGGTTTGATGCTCCAGAATCTAATAGCTAATATTGATCATGATTTGACAAATTAACTGATAATACTTCATCACTCATACCTGAACCAGATGCCGAACCTGTATCTGTTGTATTTGCTTCCTTCTTCATTGTCGAAGAATCTTCTTTAGAAGTTTGTTGTCGCTTCCAGTAGTCCTTCTTCAAATGCCCGGATTTGCCACAAAACCAACACTTTACCTTACTCTTCTTCCCTTTCAACTTTGAATGTGAGTCGCTCTGCCTACTGAAGCGGATTTCTTTAGAACGACCTCTAACCATCATTGCTTCTGATGTAGAGGTTTCTAAATTTGTCCTTCTCCTTGTTTCTTCAGATAATAAAGATGCAACTACATCATCAAACTCGAGGGTTTCTGATATACTAAGACTTATAAAAGTAACAATATGATCCCATGACTCGGGCAACAAGCACAATAAAGTAATAGCTTTATCTTCTGATGGAAATTTTACTTCTATACTTTCTAATTGCACTAGGAGAGTATTAAAAGCATTCAAATGATAAGTAATCGATGTACCTTCCTTCATTCGCAAAATGTACAACTGTCACTTCAGGATAATCCTATTGGTTAAGGATTTTGTCATGTATAGCTTCTCAAGCTTCTTCCACAAACCAACAACTGTTTTCTCCGACACGATATTAAACAAAACATCAGCCGCCAAACACAGCTGAATAGCACTCACTGCTCTTTCATCCATCTCGTCCCACTCATGATCTGTTATGTTCTAAGGCTTTTTGGTTTTGTCCATCAATGCCTTGTTGCACAAGCAAATCATACATCTTCACCTTCCAGATCTCGAAGTTGTTTTTGCCATTAAACTTCTCGATCTCAAAATGAGCACTCTGAGTTTTTTCCATATTGTATCAACCAAAAAACAATCTCCAATTTCAACTTGTTAATCAATCAAATTAATATCTAACAACAAAATGCCTTCGCCTTCTACTGTACTGCCTTTACTTATTAAAAAAACACTCTGCTGTATAAATTGCAAATTATAATTAAAAAACCAAATAAAAATTGCAGTTTTACCAACACAGTCCTCGGTTGGTGCACCGAAAGGGTCTTGGCGCTACCTGAACAGCAAATTATTCCTGTCGGATCCGCGCCAATCGAGATATTGGCGCCCTGGTGCAACTAATAATCCCAGATCCGCGCCAATTGGTGCTCTTATTCTGTGATTACCCACGCCAATCCATTCACTGGAATATATTAGCATGACTGTTTCACTCGAAACCACGCCAATCGTCGAATCTTTGAAAAAACTCCACCTGTAGCTCTATCGCACGCACGCACCTGCTCCAACACCCTCTGATACAAATTGTTAGAGAAAAACAATGCGCAACGGAAAATAAAAGACAAATATAGTATAAAAAATCATACACAAATGACACAGTGATTTAACGTGGTTCACCCAACCAATTTGGGCTACGTCCACCAAACAGAGGCATCGGCAATCTTATTATTAAAATAGGAGATTACAAAAAATAATTTATTTCCTCACACTCTCTACCTCATCCCAATATCTGTACGGGCGTATATTTTATAGCTAAGAGAATCCAACTAACTCATAAATCCTCTCACAACAAATATAGGATGCATTAACTCTTTCCCAACAAAATAGAGCTAATATAGCAACAAATCCTATTGTTGTCACCTACATGAGATTTTTTCCCAATTTATTAAAATTGAAAATCTCAACAAAACACTGATACATGATCTGGGGTTGGGATTCCAAGAAATCCATGCACAACTACAAAATCTATGCTTAGGGATGCAGAGTTTGAAGCAAGCTAGGGTGCCGTGGTTAGAGGCACATGAAGAAGTGTGGTGCATAAAATGCAAAGGCCAGGGCCATGACAAAGACCACTATCCAGTCTTCGCGAATTACTTGGTAGGAGGGGGACCAATGTCATTCAGACTAGAGGCACAGGGAGGGCCAAATGTGGCACCCAATCTACAGTGCGCAATCTGTCAGATAGGAGGAAAGGACCCAATGGATAGTTTCCACTTGTTGCAGAAGTATACACAGACACCCCAGCAACTATTTTGTAATTTCTATAGATCAAAGGGATATGATGAGAGTAATTATCAATGCTGCAAGTTAATAATGGATTGGTGCCCATCCTATTGGATGCAGATAGAAACACGAGCCCTCTACCCAGCAGCGGGGATGGCACGCGGTAAGGGTGAGGTTAGGGACGAGGGGGAATGGGGCCACGAAGGGGCTGTGGATAGTTAATCTGTTACAACTACAGAGGACTAGGGCACTACACCTGTGATTTTACCAACCCGATGAGACTATATGGTTCATATTGTGCTCAATTCGACCATGAAGCTATAGATTGTCCTATGTTGATCGCGCAGATGCATGAGAAAAGGGATACTTCAGCCTACTCCAATGTAGAATATTCAAATGATGAGATCTAAAACACGTGAAGAAGACCCAAATATGAATATGGTGCTTTGAAGTGGTGTGAATACATGGGTCAAAAAGGGGAGGCATCCCGAAGAAGATACATTGGTTCGCAAGGTGCCTACAGAGGAACCTGATTTTGACTTGGAATGCGCAAATGAGAAGTTGATGGATGCTAAGAAGAGCTTCGCATAAACCTCTACTTCAGGTAGTAAGGATCAACCAGAGCCCGGAATGGATCCTTCTATGCTTACTACCTTTTTAGATACATGCATGAAGTTGCTGCGTGATAATAGGGTAGTTAAATGACTACAAGAATTGATCACTAGGTGCGCAAGGTCAGGGGAACCGTGTGTAGTCTGGAAACTTAGAAAGCATACATTATGCATCGGGAGGGAAATGAGATTAATAGTGCATATTGGTGAATATGAAATGGATCAGATAATCCTAGACTTGGGTTCATACGTGAATGTGTTACCAAAGTAGAAATGGGAACGCATGGTCAGGGCCACGTTATAGTGGTCCCTTATTCAATTATGGATGGTGAATGAACAAAAGATCTTTCCCATGGGGAGGTTATAGGCGGTAATAGTGGATATCGAAGGCGTGAGCATGCAAATGGACTTTGAGGTGATAGAGATTGTTGATGACATCAATCCTTATCCCACGTTGCTAGGAATAGAGTAGGCCATCGATATGAATGGATTCATCAACCTGAAGAAGTGGAAGATGATATTGGAGAAAAAGTCTCTACGTGTAGTAGTTCTGCTAGATCCAGCCGAAGGAGTATGCTACACTAAACCTGTGTACGACGATGACAGTGACGATGAGCTAGATTGCATTTACCAGATAACAGCACAAGACCAGGATTGGGTGAACCTAACTGCAGATGGGAGAATCTCATGAGAGAGCGATAGTTCCTATACTTCAGATTCAGATGTAGAAATAGAACGCTTGTAGAACCAATTCCATGAAGTAACAACACTGAATTAAAACATGATGATTAGATCACTATGGTGCATGATGACTGAAGCAAGGGAACTACCAACATACGAGGGGGTAATAGGAGTGGCTAAATTCTTAGAAAAAAATGAAAGTGAAATACTAAAACAGCAGCGGTATGGTGAACTGGAATGGAAGTTACGCATGACACTCACGTGATGGTTGAATACACAACAGAAGAGTATTGGAAACTGGCACGAATGTAGAAGATGGATGCACTTATGATTTGGAAGTCCCCAGCAAATGCGAGTCAGGAAGCCAGGACGAAGTAGTTTTCACACCCACCTGTGTCGATGGGTGTAGACATGTGTTGTGCAAGCACCTCCCAGATTAAGGGTCAAAAATCAGAACCCGACACGGCAGCAGGGAAGGTGACGCACTCCACAAATTTTTTGTAAGGAAGCATTCAGAAAGCTATGTGGAGTAATGAACAAAGTTCACCAGGTGAGACAAACTGACTGGAACCTGCGCGTACCAGCGGTTCGATGGGCCTATAGGAGAGCAGAGAAGAATCCCCCCACACTGAGCGTGGAAATGACCCCAACACTCATAAGAAGAGATAAAATTAGGAGAGCAGAGAAGAATCCCCAGACTACAGCTCCCACAGTTGGGACAGGATGCAAGGACCTGGGTAAATAAATTATGTAGTTACAAGAAGCCATTCGACGAGGAAGCTTGAAACTTAGTGAAATCGATGAAGATTGGGCACGGATGAGGAAGAAAATTGTGACATTGGACGAAGAAATCAGCGAACTAGAAACCAAAGTCATGCAAATGGGTTGTGAGAAACTAAGCATGATGGGACCAAGTCTAGCTAACCCTACTACTACATTAGAAGGAGTTGCAACCCGGCTACCATGGTTGTGACCGCACCTTACTAAACAGGGGAGTGTACCATACAAAGAAGAACGTGACGCAGTAACAGACGCAAGGGTATTTGAAGGTTGCCCTCAGCCAGGGCTAGCAAGAAAGTTGAAGCCTCACACCAGGGATGCAACCACCTGACTATCTGTAGGAGGCACAGTCTCAGCACTCTAAGTAGTTGAAAGAGGGAGTGGGATGATAAACAAGTTTGTAGGAAAACTGTATAGGAAGGAGGTTCCACGCAGGGCCCGTATGTCACAGGGGTCACGGTCACGCGTAAGGGGTTGCACTGCTATGTAGGTAGACTGGGAGGTGACTGTTGATGTCACTGATCATGACAAGAGGTCCAATTTAAGGCAGAAAGGAGCGGGCGGCGGGCCATTAGGATATGAATTAAGAACTAGATTCGGGACGATCTGTCGCCGAGAAGGTATTAATGACTCAGAAGTGGAGGGAAAGGTCAAATTCAAATTCAACCATTACTATAAAATCCCTTGGTGTAGCCTCGAGGCAACACTTGGTTGTTTAAGATTTGAGCCAGTTCAGAGCATTGAGCACCAAGCTACCTTGCCACTTGTGAGTACGTGACCAAATGGATCCAGTGTAGAAATGATAACGGTTGTAAGAACTAGAGTGAGATTTGCGGAAGTTACCCCAGAGCCCTGTGTGACCCAAGAGGAGCCTGGAGATGCGGAAGCTGCACCAAAGGTTCCAAAGTCACCACATGTGCCACGACCATAGAAAGACAAGCAGACAATGGGGCCAGTTCGAGTATCACCACGGAACCCATGATTTAGTAAATTGTCAATGACAAAGAAGGGCAAAGTTGTCACCATTGAAATGAAGGAGGAGGAGGAAGATTTGCAAGCCCTGATTGCCCAAATTGGATCATAGGATGATGAGGTGGAGAATGTTTCCCAAGTACCTTTGGCAATAAATTTACCCCCCTACATCCCCCTGTGGAAAGGGGCATCCAAGGTACCGAAGGACCTGGATGCCATGAAGAGTGCGCTCCAGACCCTACTTCTTCTAGATGAAATAAGGTTTGACAGCCCACCACTAGGACAGGTACCTAGTATAAAGTTTGAAGACTGGGACCTTGCAGATTGCGAGAAGTTCCCACAGTTGGCTGTGGAGAAATTACTATAGCAGAAATGGTTACACGGTGTGGAGAAATTTGGGTTACTCCATCTGCGGTGGATACCCCACTACCACCGCGTGCCCATCACAATTTTTGTCATCTAGCAACGACTGTGTCTAGCACATGATGGGTATCTCTGGCTGGAGGAGCTGATTCCCATCACAGCTGATCTAATTATCGGATTTCTTGGCTGCCCATCAAAGGAAACAATCACGTAGCCATAGCAAGAAAGAGTAGTGACTTGGCCCTCGCAAAAGCTATGAAGGCCAAATATAAGTTGGAGAAGAGGAAGCATGGGTATGTAATAGTGAGCATCAAGGACCAACCGGTGCATGTAGCCACCCAACTACTAGTCAGCAAGCTCATGCCGCACAGATGAGGTGCCAACATCTGTAATTATGTTGGTAGAGTAGTGTGTAGAGGGGGTCCAGTTCAACTGGGCGCAGTTTCCCTGCGCTGATTTTTTGACAAATTGTAGGGAGGCTCAGGAGTAGGGTAAGACCTTCCACTACACATGGTTTCTCTTATACACCGTGTTGGTTGCAGAGGAACTGTCGGAGGACAGACAGTTTCCCACCATTGAGAGGAACCTACCCGAAGCCACAAGGTATACCTCGCTCTAGGAAACAAAATATGCGATGAGGGTTCGCAAGATCAAGGTGTTTTGGGTGTTCATGGAGGCAAACATATAAACATGGATTAACCACAGGCCACGCTTTTCCTTGATAGTATATAACAGATTGCAAAGTGTGACAGAATTCAAGGTAGATATGCCTAATCTGTATATCTAGGCATGAAAGGACCGAGCCCGAATGTGGGTGAAGATTTCATTCATTGCAATGGACGATGCAATCTTCGATGTAATGGTGGCATGGTCTCTGGAGTGGCACACTCTAGACTTGGCAGAACTAGAAAATATTGCAGCACAACAGAGGAAGAAGGAAACCAAGTTGCGCATCCCGAAGCTGGCAGAGAGAAAGTGCCATGAACAGGAAGCAACCACGTAGCGGAAGGTGGATGAGGTAGTAGCGACAACACAGATGGCACAAACCACAACCGCACCCATTGAAGAAACTAAGGAAGGCAGGGAAATGTCCACGTAGTGGGACATACAAGGGGAGGCTGAGATAGAGGAATGCACAGACCCTACAACAAAATCAACCCAACTCAAGAGGTCATGCATCCAGGAGAAGCCAACCGCACAGAAAAATATGAAGGCAACAAACACCTTTGAGGGAGCCCTTCTTGACAGTGACAAACCAGTTCACAATGTCACTAAGGATGCTCTTGAAGAATTGATGATGAAGGAGACAACTGTGTTTGGGGTACTCAGAGCACAATTGTAGGCATTACAGGTGTGCCCCCTAGGAATGATGACACTGCACCTTATGGAAGGTGCATCTAAAGCTAAATAGATGTTGTGCACCAACACAACAAACACTATGGTGTTACCAGAAGGTGAAGTCTTAGCAGAAGCTAAAGGTGACGTTAGGGGTTGGTGGTTGAATTTGTTGAAAATAATACTGAGAGGGGGGGTGAATCAGTATTATTGAGTCCTTTTAACAATTCTTCCTTATTTATACTTTGAAATATTTTTGCATATCAGTACCATAAAACAATGAGCATGAACAAGAAAAATAGACAGTCACATCAAACAACACCAGATATAAGGTGGAAACCCAATGTGGGTGAAAACCACCTGCTGCAATATGTCTCTATCTTCTTTCAAATTAGAAACTCCTTTTACAATGGTCTTGTACTGGTGCAGTCCTTACCCAGTACGCAGGCTGCAACCTGCAGAGAGCTACAACTCTCTCTCGTTTTCCAGTCTCTCCTGGAAGGGAGCTACAACCCCCTACTTCTTTTCTTTCAAGGACCACTTTTCATAAATTTTCAAACTGGATCCATAAATATCAAATGATCATCAAGTACCAGTAAGTCACCCAGATAACCAGATCCACAATAACATAAAACTAAACCCAGAACACCTTCTGTGGCAATTCTTGTGGCGCCTCCTGCGGCGTCTCCTGCGGCGCCTCCTGCGGCGCCTCCTGTGGTGTCTTCTGCAACGCCTTCTGTGGCGCCTCCTGTGGCGTCTCCTGCGGCGCCTTATGTGGCATCTCCTGTGGTGCCTTCTGTGGTGTCTCCTGCGGTGCCTCCTGTGGCGTCTCCTGCGGCGCCTCCTGCGGCGCCTCCTGTGGCGTCTCTTGCGGCGCCTCCTGCGGCGTCTCTTGCGGCACCTCCTGTGGCGTCTCCTGCGGCACCTCCTACGGCGCCTCCTGTGGCGCCTCCTGTGGCATCTCCTGCAGCGCCTTCTGTGACGTCTCCTGCAACGTCTCCTGCGGCTCCTTCTGTGGCGTCTCCTATGGCGCCTTCTGCGGTGTCTTCTGTGGCGCCTTATGTGGCTTCTCCTGCGGTGCCTCCTGTGGCGTCTCTTGCGGCATCTCCCGCGGCGCCTTCTGTGGCGTCTCCTGTGGCGCCTTCTGCGATGTCTCCTGTGGCACCTTATGTGGCGTCTCCTGCGGTGCCTCCTGTGGCGTCTCCTGCGGCGCCTCCTGTGGCGCCTCCTGTGGCATCTCCTGCGGCACCTCCTGTGGCGTCTCCTGCGGCGTCTCCTGCGGCGCCTCCTGCGGCTCCTCCCGCGGCGCCTCCTGCGGCGCCTCCTGTGGCGTCTCCTGCGGCGCCTCCTATGGCATCTCCTGCGGTGCCTCTGCACTTCCGCAGCTGCAGCGCTCGAGAGATCACCCTTCACGGATTTTCTTTCCACTTCACTTTCATATAGATCGAGCTTTTGAAACAATAACCCAATATTTCAGATCTTAAGATATTCA